>JAHZNP010000438.1:0-60331 GCA_020615345.1 Triops cancriformis | reverse complement strand
CTGAATGAAGAAAAGGAAGCTGCCATTGCTGCGAACCGAATAGACGAAGATGGGGTCCCACTCATCACCGTCATTGGTGACGGTGGGTGGTCGCAGCGTAGCCACGGAACGCGCTACACCGCAAAATCCGGTGTAGGGGTACTCATCGGTCACCATACCGGCAAGATATTGTACATCGGAGTAAGAAACAAGTATTGCTCTGTATGTTTCCGTGCTGCCCGTGCGAATAGAGCTCCGGCCAAACACAAGTGTTTCAAGAATTGGGATGGTCCCTCAACAGCCATGGAAGCGGACATCTTGGTCCAGGGCGTTAGAGAATGCGAAAGACGCCATAGCATTCGCTTTTCTGAATACATAGGAGACGGCGATTCGTCCACGTACAACAACATTCTCGCAACCACGCCACGAACTCAGAAACTACCTAGAAAGCTCGAATGCGCGAACCATTTAATTAAAAATTTCAAGAACGGTCTTTTTAAACTTCAAGCTAAGCATAAGTTCTACAAGAAGACCTTGACTGCGCTGCTTATCTGCAAGCTTTGCCAAGCCGCACGGGGCGCTATCAAACGCTGTTCGAATGAGAAGAGCACAGTTGAGCAGTTGCGAGCAGCCCTCGACAATGGCCCAAAGCATCACTTGCTCGCGGATCACAGATTCTGCGAACCTTCTTCACCCGGTAAGAAAGGCTGCAAGTTTTCTGGGCGAAAGCTGAGAACTTCAGTTCCCATGGAGTTGCAAAACCTCTACAAAGAAGTATGCCTCCTGCTAAACCGTTTGAAGAACAAAGGCCAAAGCTTGCAAGTAGAGGTTACGACGAACTCGGCAGAACGTTACATGTCCATCGATGCCAAATTGAACGAAGGAAAGCAGATCCTACGATCCCAAAGAGGTTCGTACATGTTTAGATGCTACGGTGCGGTCCTAGCCTTCTGTTATGGTCGCAGCTTTCATGCACACGTACTTAGAAAGTACGGTCACGGTTCACAACAGCTCGATGCTTTTGAAGAGCGGCACCGCGCGAGTATCAAGTCTTGGAAAAAGCGGTATCTAAAATCCCGCGATGCCAATGACAGTAGCGTTCAATTAACCAATGATCGTCTACCAGAAGCAGCCCCATGCGGATTAGGTACTGACTACGGTCTCACTGATACCGACCCCAACTCTTTGGCCTCTGACTGTATACGCATCCGTAAACAGTTACAGCTCACGCGTGAAGAAATCTCCACTTTGGAACAAACAACCCGCGTTCAAAGCGAGTCGCACGAATGGTGGGAAGCACGGAGGAACCGAATTACGGCTTCTATGTTCGGCAGAATTTGCAAGATGCGTGATACGACTTCTCGCGAAAGCGTTTTGCGCGAGATGATACTTCCGAGTGGCTGGTTTACCGAGGTAACACAGTACGGGAAATTAAATGAAGAAAAGGCTAGGGAGAAGTACAGCAGAGAAAAGGGTGTAACCGTCAACAGTTCGGGCTTATGGGTACATCCTCAATTCGGATTTCTGGCCGCTTCACCCGACGGACTTATTGGTGAGGATGGACTCTTAGAAATCAAGTGTCCAAAGATAGCTGAGACAGAACCCTTACTCAGTTTGGTTCGCTCAAAAAGAGCCAGCTCTATAGGCTTGCAAATCACTCAAGGAGATAAGCTGAAGCTAAATAGACGACACAACTATTATTTTCAAATCCAAGGTCAGCTTGCGATTACGGATAGGTTGTGGTGCGATTTTGGAGTATGGAGACCAGGACCGGAAGAACTGTTCGTAGAGCGGATTCAAAGGGACACACATTTTTGGCAGACTCAGATGCTACCTAAGTTGCAGTCTTTCTTCGATGTGAGCCTTCTTCCAGAAATTGCTGATTCCCTTTTGATACGGAACCTTCCGACACGTGAACCCGAAAGTGTACTCCAGGCTGTCAAAGCGAGAAAAGATACTACTCAGCCGAGCGCCAAGCGGAGGAAGAAGACTCAATCTGACTGATAGTGAATGTTCTTCATGTCATGCAATTCAACTGCCTTTTAACGTTTGCAGCGAGAAAAGATGAACGCTTATGATGAACTTGTGTCTGTAAATAATATGAACAATAAACGTACAGAATTGAAAATCACGCCTCCTTTGATAACTTTCCCGTTTCACGTACGCCTGTCGTTAACCCATGTAACTTCTATAGGTGAAGCACTTAGATTGGGATCACACTAGCCGAATAAAGATGGTTATAATACCCTTTCCTTGGAAATGTCTTACTTTTCCTATATCTGAAATAGCGATTTCCAAGAAAATAATTATAATGACCATAGGTATTTGGCTAGTGGGACTCCAAATTTACTTAGTAATTTTCTAACCTTTCTCTGTAACTTGAGTAAAAATATTCCACGGAAAGTATTATGTGCTATTGCCTCTGACTAGCCACGGGCAATAAACAGTATAATCTTGTTATAATTAATCCTTTTGTTATTTCCCAACAGCTTTGCCCTGCTCTGGCACACATTTCCTATGTAGGCCGCTACTAGATATTGGGCAGCACATATCAGCAGCTACAATTCTGTAACTGTCGTGAACGATTTCGGACAAAGTACTCAACGGATTGAAATGATTTTTGCACTAAAATTCATAAGTAAAAAAGATCTCGCAGGTATCGAGAGGATTTTTTTGGGGATCATTTTATCGAAAAACTCAAAACTTTGGAGTCCTCCTGTCGTTCAACCAAAAATTTTTTGAACAATATCTCGACGTTATCTGCAAGATTATTTTTTTCTCATATTTACTGTAAAAACAGATTTTAAAAACACGTGATGGTTTTTGCGGAATCGTTCACGACAGTTTCCCATGTAAGTTGCCCATTAAGAGAAAGTGGTATACAGTGGCCTTAAAGTTAACCAATATCGATGCTAAATGTTTATAATGTGTATTTTGAGCATCACGTATATATCAAACAGTCCAAAAATGCGAGCAACTTTAAAGGACTCAAGTTGCAAATCCCACACTTGGAGCAGAAATCACCCCGCTCATTACAGCTCATCTTTCATTGTTGGAAGGGATTTCCAGAAGGCCAGCCTATCTTCAAAACTGAATCTTTCTGTGACGAACCTCGGCTCTAGGGAGATGTCTAAATAGCCACTTCTCTCACTAACAGAGAACCAAATGCGATCTTCAGCGGCAACGTCTCCATTGGGATCTCTAACATAAGCAAAGTCATTGCTAAGTAACTATTCATAAACAAATCCTTACCCAGTTGTTGCAAAGTTCACCCAGAACTTTACCATTGCTTTCGAAACCTTTTTGTCGTTTCCGCCGAAGAAAGGCATCATAGGAATCCGGAACAGACCAATCATGTCGTCCGAATGACCCACTCCTGCAATTACGAAGTGAAATATTAGAAAACCTGAGCAACATGGATCCGTATACTTTGCATTCCAATTACCCATATCAGGACCGGTATAACCAATAAAATCTGAAATTGAGATTTTGAATCTATGTGAAAACTGGTAAACGTAAATTGGATGAAGGTTCTGTTCTACGTGGAGCTCCAATGCATCGACGAAACCTTTGTTGAACAAACTGTCCGATATTGCCTAAAATAAAAACTAGATTACGGTCTCAATTGCAAGGACTCACTTACGTCAACGAGATTATTTAACTGGTCCTCAGTAATCCTCGAATTTTCAAAGTAGCGAGTTAACACGGCATTTGTAGTTCGGGACGGATTGGAAGACAGGTGGTCATAATTCAAGAAATGCTGAAGATACACCTCTGGTTCGTCTGTAAGTTTCTGTAAAGCACCATTTGCTTTGACCACTGAGACAACGTAAGACAAGACAATTATTCCAGACATTAAAGAAATAAGGAGTACTGGCAACGTAGAGCGCTCCTTCATTCTTCGTAACTCCGGTCATCCACGGCACGGCATGATATTTTCCTTGTTGTAATAGGGATTTAGGCTCGTCGGGAACAATTGGGAGTGGCCTCTCTCGGTCAACTCGTGGGCCAAACGGTATCGGAAACGTGCCCACAAACACCTGGTCTTCCTTTCAGTCGAATGCTTGCAAATTTACCCAATGGTGTCCCTAGCTTACCTTAACGAGATCATAAAGTCGCACAATGTCAACACCATCAGCGTTCCTTAAGCAGTTCATCAAATTCTTGGAATTGTTGGTGTCGCATTTAAGCGCTTTACCCAGTTTAAAAGATTTTTCGCGTAAATTAGGTGTCGTTGCCCAGGAACACATGGTTGTGCCTGACTGGGATATCGCTCTATGAAACAAACCTAAATCCAAATTGTTGGTCTGTTTATTGCCAAAAAGCGATTTTTAGGCTTTGGGTAGCGTTACCTTTGGTGTGAGGAGTGATCATCATGTAATGGACAGCAACTCCTCCCGCACTCTCCCCAAATATTGTAATAGAGTTGGAATCTCCACCAAATTTTTCAATATTTTCTTTCACCCACTTAAGAGCTAACACTTGGTCTGATAAACCGTAGTTACCATGAGCCTCTTCATCTTCGGTACTCAAAAATCCTTCAAAGAAATGCATAAAGGTTCCGTAAATCATAGAATTTACTATTTAGTGAAGTTTACTAAATCATAAAATTTACTATTTAACAAAGTTTATTAAATCAGAAAAGTTCACTAACAACGTAAGACTTACCAAACATAGCTAACCTATAGTTGATCGTAACTAAGACAATGTCTTCGTTCATTAGATATTCAGGTCCGTACAAATAGGTTTGCCCGTTTCCGCTGCCTAGCATCCACCCTCCGCCGTGAATCCATACCAAGACTGGCCGCAATGTACCCCCACTTGTCTGCGATAGGATATGAATGTCGTGAAAGTTCTCTTAAGAAAATTAAGCCTGCTGACTTCTTTCGTGTAGACATTTAGAAATAAACAGTCTTCTTTCCCAAGAAATTTTCTCATCATCTCGTCATATTGCAGGCAAACCGGGGCTTCTTTGGTCGCATCCAAGACACCTTGCCAAGGTTTGGCAGGAACGGGATCCTAAACAAAACACTCCTTATCAATATTCAAACGAGACGCGAAGGATCAACGGTTAGTTACATTGAACCGAAGGCTCCCGATTGGAGGTTCGGCGTACGGAATCCCCCGGAAAGCTAAAAACCGACGTTGTTCACTCGACTGCATGACAGAGCCCTTGAGTGAACCCTGTCCAATTTCGACCAACAAGTTTTCATTCTTAGCAGAGTTTACTGAAAACGCAATCGTCAGGTGAATGATCACCGCGCACAAAATACTATGCAGGGAAAACTGCATAGCAGCGACTGACACAAGCGCAGGCACACGAGTGGATTCGTTGTGGACCAAGCGGTGAAAAGCTGGCGGACAGCCAAGGTCAAATCGTTGTTGTTTTCCTTTTGTGATATACTTGCCAAACTTCGGGTGCTCTGATTACAGAAAGGCAGATAGGCAGAGCTGCAGATCGCTCTTATTCTCTACTTCCCTTGCTCTTGCAACCGTCGCATATTTTCGAGAGTTCACCGAAAAGGGTCAAAAATGGGTCAAAAATGGGCTGCTCGTGCTCGTTTCGAAACACCATCTTTAGACTAGGCTTTAAGATTTTAATAGTAAACCAGAGCCTTTTAGAAGCTTTTGTTTTTCACTGTGTAGGTTCTCCACCAAATAAAACGTACCGGAGAAATCAACGTGTAGCATAGAAAAATAATTAATCGCATTAAATACGAACATTGTGCTAATTTTTATTTAACAGATCTAAAAATTAAAGTTTGACTGCTGCATGGCGATAGGATACGCAATGCTCGACCTCTGAGATTTGGCAAGGATTTTTTCGCTCATTACTATACAAATAACATCAGACACTAAAACATTAAAAGGGTAATGGCACACAAATTATGAACACGATTTTTAAAGACGCCTTCGTTCCAAAGCTAGAGGAGGGATGGGACAGTCCAAACACTTTTCTGTAGTTTATTTTTCACTTCACGTGGAAACAAAACTGTAGCCTAAAACTATACTCATCAGATGGCCTGGTATCCTGGCTATCAAATGAGGATTTGTACGCTTGAAGAACACTAAAAATAAGACCAAACAACCATGAAAACTGGAGGCACCTCCGACTGTTTGAAACGAGATACCGGGGATACAATTTGAACTTGGGTGTAGTGCGATTTAACCGTGTGTTTTGCCATAAGAAAACTAGTCGATTGCACTTTTTAAAAATATACATATTAAACTTAAAATATCTAAACGAAAACTTACAGTTATACTCCTCTTGATATAGGAATCATCCTAGCTCCAGTTAGTGCAAGGAAACGTACGATTTTGTCAAAATGATTATTGACAACAAAAAAGAAACTTCATATTTTCAGCGTTGAATAGAAACTTCATAAACTTCATAAACTTTCAGCGTTGAATAGAAACTTCATATTCACGTCAAAAGTTTATTTTTAGTGTTCTTCAAGCGTACAGTACCTCATTTGATAGCCAGGACACCAGGCCATCTGATGAGTATAGTTTTAGGCTACAGTTTTGTTTCCACGTGACGTGAAAAATAAACTACAGAAAAGTTTTTGGACTGTCCCATCCCTCCGCTACTGAACGAACCAATACTTGACGATTCCACCTACTGCACTATGATAACTTTCCTGATCATTATAGTATTGAAACATGTATTACAGTAATAAATTTTCTCTAACATTACGATTTTTGTTAGATAGCTCTCGTTCATTACGTCGATTATTAAAAAAACTTTTTTACCACTGTTTTTCATCGCTTTCTATCGCCCCAACACTTGGCGTAGGTCTGTTTCATCTGCAATGTCTTTCCCAGACGCCAAGTAAAGAAGATTTTCTAATCTTCGTTTGACGTTTCTTCCATTTCTGTGTTATAATTTTCGTAGCTTCATACTGCCTCTTTACAATGAGCTCTTTGACAAGATTTTCATGCTCCTCATTAGTATACCTCGTTTCTGAAGAATCGAAACACTGCTTTTTTTCTGCATTCTTGCGCCCTTCTGCAACTAATTTGCAATTCTCACCAGCCTCACCTGTGGAGTTGTCAGTTTGTATGTGTCGTATTGAAGGTCGTAGGTAAATTACACATAGGTAAGCAAACTGGGTAACTTTTTCCCACTTCGGTGTACCTACGTTCAACGGATGAATTTTCTTGGATGTTAGATTACCATAGTCTTCGCCTGTTTCCGACTACAGGTTACGTATCGTTCAGAGTACCCATTGGAATTTTCCATTATGTCCTTTTTAAAACGCTTCAGTTCGGTTAACGAAGTCATTGCTTACTGAAATATACGCGCACGTACTAACTGCTGGAATGCATCAAAAGACCGCAATCCGACTCATGAATCATGAACGAAAAAGTCGTAAACTTTTAAGTCGACGAAAACCGAGGCGCCTTCGTGTTTTCGTACGGAAGCACATCGCAAGAATTTCTCATGATACCGCTGTGAAGACCATGGAAATAGCGGCTCTGCTAGTGTACCGTCGACGATTCCTTATAGCTCTCCTCAGCTCTGTCTGCTTTCCTTTATTTCGACGCAAAAGATATCTTCCCCATAGCTAGCTACATTTTACCTTTGATATGTTTAACGCTAACAAACTTTTAAAGACAGTTACTTCTATGTTTTTTTTTTGCCTTAAGCTTTTATCTAGTATTTGAAAACACCTTTTCGATTTCCAACGTTTACCGACGACAACTAAAATTTTACCGGCTAGGCTTTCTGACCGTTATTGGAGGGGGTGCGCCGCCCTTGTTGAAGACCTCTTGCACAGCAACTAGGACACATGAAACAAACCTGGGGCATCTTTGACTATTCATTCTTGTTTTATCCAAGCATTAGCAAAATGCAGTACAGTTAGTGCACTTGATGAAAAACCCATGATAGCTTCAGATGTCCAGCTTGTCCTCTACTGTCTGTCTTGTTTATTTTACGTCAATCTTGTTCTCCCCAGATGTTATCTTTTCTTATCACCAGTGAAGCTACTCATTGCATCCCCATCAATCTGGTAACCGATAGTTAATGTGACCCTTACCATCTCCCAAAACTGTACTTTTGTCCAAGCAATCCCTTGACATCACCTGTTGCAACATTTTGGTGCAAAGAAAAGCTTCCTGTCCTGGACCATAATTATCCAACCTTACCATGAATCTTCAAGTCTCTCGCGAATGTCGCCAACGGGACTCCTAAATACAACGGCTGGCAAAAAAAAAGAACCGGCACTGACGAGCAACATCAGTAGCCATCGTTTGTTTCACTTCCTCTTCCTCTTCGCACGCTGTTTACAAGGCAGGCCTCTAACGTTTTGCAAATGAGAGCACAACGTTTCCAGTGCCCTGCAAATCATGTCTTCCTCCACCCAACCAGGAACTCGACAGAAAATCCCAGGGGCACAAGAATCATTAGACTTATCATCAATTGTTCTTACTTTTGCAGGTCTTTCTCATAGAAGAGAATTCCCTCGTCAAGAAATCTATGGTGCTCTCCAGCACTGTCATTGGGAGACTGGATTTGAATGGGACAAAGCATGAATTTATTGGTCTCGTTAGACAAAAAAAAAGCTCGTAGCTTCGTGGACTGTTAAACAACGCTGGTATGCAGGCGGCAAAATAAATCCGAAAACCAAATAAGGTATTATGTTCTTGTTCATGTTTTTTTTTACTTCCGGGAACGAGGACTTGCACGTTTAGTACATCGCATGTGTTATTTTTTTGTGTCTGCGTGCTTAGCCCTCCAGCTCACCGCATTCGTAAGCGTTTTGGTAGGATTTGCCGGGTCCTTTGTCCGAATCTAGCTTGATCATGTCATCAATACGAAGAATGGTAATAGCCGCTTCGGTGGCAAACTTTAAGCTCTTGATTTTCGACACAGCTGGTTCAAACACGCCCGCTTGGCGGTTGTCTCGCACCAGGCCTTCATACAAGTCTAAACCCACCCTGTTCAATCCGCACAAAAGTAAGAGATTTTAATTAAAGTCGCTTAACGAGTCCTTAAAGTAGCTGTAGCCACTTCCGTACCATTTCAAGTTGGCGTGCTCGGCTTTGGTTTGGGAGGCGTTGTGATACGCGCGAAGTTTGGCTACCAAATCCGTCGCGTCACGAGCTGCATTCACTGCCAACGTCTTAGGAATGACCAATAAGGAGCGCGCAAATTCGGCGATAGCCAACTGTTCTCTGGAACTCTGTTAAAATGTGCAACGAAAAAGAGAAATTAATTCGCAGTTAGGCCTTCAGGACACGAAATCGTTACCAGCGACGTGGCAAAGTTTTCCAAGTAAATGGACAAGGCTGCTTCCACAGCACCACCACCGACAACTAACGTTTTACTTTCCATAACGCGTTTTACGACGCAAAGTGCGTCATGGACCGAACGCTCCATTTCATCCAAATAATAATCATTCGGGCCGCGGAGGATCACCGAGCTGGCTGTCCTGGCTTTGGGTCTGTAATCGGTACAAAAGGTAACAAATCAATACAAAAGATAGAAATCGAAAACTTAAGGTTAAAACAATTAAATGAAACCTTCCACAATTAAATTCCAACAAGTAAAAGAAAAATGTATACCTACAAAACATATACTAAACAAAAACAGAACAAATGAGTAAACAATAATATATAAAACTTTTGTAGTCGGACCATTCTCAAAGAACAAACAACGCCAAACAATAAGCGCTACCATACGTTCGGACTGGCACATAATACTCTGAAGAATTTAAGGATGTAAACAGAAATAAAATAAAGTTAAGACAAACAAAAGGGTAAAATAAAACATTTACTTCGACATAGTTGTCGGCACATTTAACGCTGTATTTGTTAACAAATAAGCAAACAATAAAAGTATGCAAATTTTGTAGTTCGACTGCTGTCAGAGAATAAACGAGGCCAAATAATAGGCGCAACCGTACGTTGAGACTGATGTAGAAAAAACAGACTTATGTTAATCCAGATCTCTGAGAAACTAAAGGACGCAAACAGAAATAAACTAAAATTAAAACAACCTAAAAGGTAAAAGAAAAACATTTACTGCTACGTAATTGTCGGCACACTTAACGCTATTAAGCTCCATTGAGAAATCATTGCATTCCCTAAACAAAAAATAAACAGGAATGCGACATATAGAGGTTACTAGGACGCACTTTTGACTTAATGATGCCTCTTAACTAAACTCTTCAACTCACGGTAAAAACCTATCATGGAGGCAGCCTAAGTGGCGCCCCTAGTTGCTTTTAAAAAACTCTCTACGAGTTGTTTTCCATAGTGTCTCGAAGGTGGCGCGGTTATTTTTTTCTTTTTAAATAATAAGGTTCAGTGTCAGCGTTTCAGTCTTGGCGTGTTGGTAAGATTGGCCATTCGCAATTACAGTATTGTTGCAAACAATACACCTTTTCTCTCTTACACACCTAAAGCTACACGCATTTTCGCTCCAGCTTCCCAATCACGCGGTTGGGAATTCTCAGACCGTTATGTTATTGTTAGCGGAATTCCATTGTTGAACCCTGCCCTTCCACACACATTTACGTGAACTTGGCACCGTTTCAGTGAAACAACTTCTTAGCTTTTCACAGCTTTCTTATTCTCCATTCACGCGTCCTCGATTTACAACAAGACCTCCATGATGACGTTGTCTTAACCTTTATTAGGTCTGCCATTAGTCACATTAGTTACCTTTGTTACATAATAAATGAGACCATGACTGGATGACCTGCAAGGTGGCTGTTGGCAGAACAAAACGCGCTGTGAGAGAGTAGGTTACACCGGCTGACCAAAACTGGTTTGCGTTTAGTCGAGTCAGGAAAGCCAAGGGTTGCCACCATACGCAAAAAAAAGAAGCAAAAAAGGTGCTATCGAAATCTACTCCTCGCTTCCTGGCAAAGTATGAACCTGTTTGTTTCTCCATAGGGGCCTCCGACACCCAAAATCGCCGAAAAAAGAGACTGGAACTTTTTTTTGCAACGAAAGCTCACGTGTTACCAATCGACGGATGGCACGGTTCCTAATATTTGACCTTTCCGGGACTGAACTAGGAAAACCAAATAAAACCGATGGATACGGAATCCCCCCCGTTCAAAAAAGTGCCGGAACAGTTAGCTTCGTTGGAAGGTAGACCAGACTTTACATACCTTCTGTGACCTACTTGGGGCCCTTGAACACCAACTCACTTGCCATAATCTGGAGCTGCAAGCAGCGGAAAATTACGTAATGGATGGTGTATCTAGATCACATTAAGGATCTGTTGCCATTCGCCAGCTGACCAATTCACTCATCTGGCTTTAAACGGATTAAAGTCAACAATAAAGCCAGAATTAACTTCACTTAAGTCGCAGCAAGCCCACCTGGCTTTTTAGACGCTTTTACTCTCGGTTTGGCGTGTATAATACACCAACTTTTTTAAAAAATTTAACCGTCACAGGGAATAGGTTTTTTGGGTTGGCGAAATTGCTGATCCGACGAGAAACTATGCCACCGAAAGCCAGGTTCGGGTATCGGGTGGTATCCATTCGTTAAATACTTCGAAGCTACCGAAGTTTTTGAAGGTCAAGCAGCTGAAGAATCGTAGACTTCCAACTCAGTCTCTTGAGAATGGTCGACAAGTCTCGTTATAAATCACGCCAATAATGCGACAAAGCGCTGCTGTTTGAAAGGAACAAAATCTTTTGCCGTCTACGTTTTAGAGACCGCGGCTCGCTAACATACATCGCAATGGGATCATGAGTGTTGACGAGTTTTTCTTTACGTAGCACAGAAATGTTTTTCTGTTTCCAGATTGGGCTGTAAAATAATGTAAAATATGCCTTCCAAGATTCAAGTTCCTTTCAATATAGGGCAAACAGTCGTTGGAGGTGATCTGACTACCCAAGTAGGTAAAGTTATCGCTCCCTTGGATGTTTTCGCCTTTTCTAGTGCTGAATCAACTCTTTCATGATTGGACTCGGGTGTTTTGGGAATTGATTTATCGGGAAACGGACGCCACGGTTGTGTTACCAGGGTCACAATAGCCGTAAATGACATGAATTATCCCCGTGTCGAAAACGCCGGAATTGTTCCACCGGTGAGGTCACGGGACCCCAGGAGTGGACAATGCGTCTAAGGTGTCTAAGGCGTAACCGGAGGCAAGGAGGAAGGCCAACCAATAAGTATACACATGCCTAGAGACGTGAGAGCATTATGCAGTCAAGCAGGTAGATGTCAGATTCAGTTGAAGACTTGGAGTCCACTGTGGTCAAGCACTTAAGCTCATTCACACCCAAACTCAGGTGCTCGGCTACGTCTTTCCTCTTCTCTTTTGTTCAGTTTTGTTCTCCAAAATTCCTCGCGACGCTAAAAAGTACCGCGGAGCCACAGACGCCCAATTTCAGCTCCTTGACCCTCTTTTTTGGTGGATAACAAAAAATCGTCCAGTGGTGACCAAATTTTCTTCTCACGCATTTGCGTGCTTTGGAAACTTGAGGTTAATGAGCTGAGCGAATAGCACCCCTTTTCCGTGAAAAGGATCTTCTTTTGGCCTCTTTTGACAAGAAGGGGCGCTGCACAAAATTGTAGGCCCGCAAGTACTCCTTAACGTACCAGATAAGTGGGTACAAGTGCATCGCCAGAAGCTGCTTCGGGTGATTTAACAATGCTCCTGCCACCGTGACATAATTTTCCTGGATCTTAGAAACCAACGAAACAGTAATTTTTGCTGGTGATACGTACGCCTCCCGGGCGCCCACAGAAAACTCCACGTGTACAAGCTGTTTTGCTTACATACCGGTGAAAAAATAAATAAATGAAAAACATTTCGCCCTGGCCACGTCCTAAGCTTTTTCTATTCGATTCAGCTGCCCCGCGAATGTCTAATTAATGCGGATCCTTCTGCGAAAGCACGGCACTTGGAACATAACACGGACGGTGAATTCCAAAGAAGCTCAAGCGCAACCCACCAAAGGAAACTCGAACCTATCGAAGCTCGAGGTCTTGATTGTTTTTAAATTCCAGGCCTGGAAATTGGCAAGAAACAAAAGTTTCCCCGTACAACTACCATGGCGGACACTAACAGAGAAAAGCCCGATGCGTGATTGTGGTCTTTCCGACTTGGAGCGAAGCAGCCTGATGAGTGGCCGCCTCGCTGGTGTTATGCAAATTTCCCTTTATTGGGCGTGAAAAGTGTAGGGACGATCTCAACCCATCTCTTTTAAGTACTTGCTGGAAGCCAAAGACCTACGAAAGGCTAAGAATGGCTTACATTTTTTTCGCACGTCTAGCCAAAACGCAACGGGTAAAACGCCAAAGAAGAAATTCCGTTCAGGAAAATCTCATCTCAGTCCTTTGGGTCGGTTTTGTCCTTTGCTTCGTGGTGCCGACACTTATACAAGGTATTATACAAACCACTGTACCAAAGTATCCAAAGTTACAGGCGTCTAAGACCTCACTTTAAACTGCCAAGGGATTCGACGCCTGTGTGACGTCACATGTTCCTTGTGACCTTTCTTGGCCACTAGACATCTCATGCTAGGTTCACACGCGTAAAGACTGTATTACTACCGTAATACTCAAACTCAATTCTTGGAACTCTTGATACTTCCAACGCTGCTAACGAGCGTTCCAATGGCAGAATTCTGCGAAATGACCAGTGCAGTACAACAATAAGGCACTCTTCCGATCAGTGTAAACCTAGCCTAATGCTTCGTTTACTAGGGCCATAAGGGTTACGTAGGGCTACCACTAATGACGACACTAATTGCAAGAAGTGTAAATCGATTAAAAGCAGAGTTACAAACGAAAACAACAAAGACTCCAAAGATTGAATTATCCCTTAGTTTCTGTTGTACTACGTCACGCGGGTCGTAAGCTCGTCTTACTGCTGTACTGCGCAAGGCCCATTCATGGAATTCGGCCACTGGAACTATCAAGTGTTGGAATTCTACGAACTGATCGTAAGCATTACGACATTCATAGACTGGTACGCAGAATTAAAATAATAATAACTAAATCTTCAGCACGGGCTTGACAAGATACCTCTTATAATTTCTACCACTGCAAAAAAAAGTTTTTCACTTACCAATTAAATTCGAATATTATAACGGATACAGAAACTTTTGCTTCAATTCAACAAAGAGAGTCGTGCTATGATAATACGTCGAAAAAATGACTTGGTTCGTCTTTAATGAAATAAGAAAAAGAAATCTATTACTGAAGCAGTAAACGCAACCCCGAGTCAAACCTGTGATTCCCTTTATAACAATTACAGAAAGCCGACTCGTGACTCTGCTGTGCTGTGACACTACGCCGGCATAATAACCCGTGTGAACCAAGCACAGCGAGCTCTGTAAAGATCAAACTAAACTGCAAGAATTCATCCTGTAGGAAGTACAATACACAGTACGACGAGGAAAAACGATGATCGGTCGAATGAAATTAGCGCCGCCAGAAAAGGCAGAGGCCTCGGAGGGGAGGTGGTCACCGCTCTGGGGGCAGCCGCCGCGCTGGCGACGGCGGTGAGCGTGGCCGTCAGTGTCGCCACCTGTCTGTTCGTCAAGTCCTCTTGTATTGGCGGCGTCCACAAAGTAAAAACGCCTTGTGCACTGCGTCCACGACCGAATCATCATATTTTTTTTCTATTTGGACACTGATTCATAACAGCTGAAGAAGGACGAGGAAGACGACGATTTTGCCGCGGGGTTCAACCCCGAGTTGCTTACGATCCTGGAGGGCGATCCTGTCGTGGTCAATGATCAACCCTTGCCGGTACCGGGCCGCGATCTCCCCTTTGACGGCTGCGCGGACGGCAGCGTCCGATTTCCTAACGGTAGCTGTCTGCCCGTACTTAAAAAGGGACCTTGCCCACCTTTACACTGGGTCACAGTGGACCCTGTCACTCTTGAGGTATTTAACAAGAATTAAAAGATAACTAAAAATATCTAATACAGTATAAAAAATAAAAGAGACAATAATAACTAAAAGTAAAATAAATAATAACTAAAAATAAAATAAATAAGAAAAAGTAAAATAAATCATAATAAATAAAAAATAACAAGAACAAATACATTATAAACACACAAATCACGGAAAAAAATTGTTTCTCTGTGACCCACTGCGGTTTGTATCATAGGGAATCTGTCGGCCAAGATTGTGCGGTCAAGCGAAGGTCTACGTGCCACGTTACGAACGCTGTCACGACATCTTGGACTTCAAGGAATGTCCAGGCGGACGCCGACTTTACTACACTGCGTACGGGGACCCTATATGCGACTGTCCCACGGGAGAGTATCCTTTTCCGACGCCGGAGAGCCCGTGCGTCCGTCTATTCACACAAGGTACTACACTCGTAACTTATTCACGCATATCGCGTGACTTATCTTTCAATTTACGCTACACCAACTCACACCAAACGGAATCATTCACAATAAGAGCTAAAATGGTCGAAAGAGGAACCACTCCTAGCAAAACTAACCTCAAAACGGACATTTTACAAACCCTAGCCCGACACAGCACTCTTGCGAAATCAGCCTCCCAAAACCTTTGTATGTCTTGTGTATTGCTTCCGATTGTTGTATGACTGTTCAAACTACGAATAGTTCATAACGGCCGCTTTGCAAACCCTAGCCCAGTACAGCCCTCAGGGGGCAATCAAACCATAAACCCCATTTTACGTCTAGTTTTCGCTTGTGGTAGTGGCATGGCTGTTCAAGCTGGACCTTGTTCAAAATTTCTATGCGCGCTGTGTCAAGTTAGGGTTCGTAAACAGGTTCACTTGGTTAAATTTACAACGCTACTAACTATTACTGCAACAAAGCTCCACAGCCAGTCACAGATAAGCCTTCTCCGTTTGGCTATTGTCTTCATGGACGCTGAGCTTCGTGCTCCATGAAACAACCGTTAGGAATTCCAAAGACCAACCAAACTTTTTCTTCTACCTCGCCCCGAATCTCTGGCGGAATCACGCCAAACCGGCCCAGAAGATCCGGTCTATTGAAATTATGATGAGCAACTTTTTTCCCTCTCTCAACCTTTTCGGACAGGTCCTTGTCCGCCGGGGCAGACCGTCCGGTTGAACCGACAGGGTAGGTTGGCGTGTTTGCCGGCCGAATGCCGAACGAATACTAATGCGCGCAAGAGCTGGCTCGCCGCCATGGTGGCTCAACCACGCGAGCCAACCTTCCACGAACGACAGCTGGCGCAGGTGGACGACGCGGAAGTCGAGACGCAACCTGGGCCGGTGGTGCGTTACCAAGACGGGTTCTGCTACGCGCTGGGCACGCAGGGGCCGTGTACCGACGGCGAGACGCTCGGACTGGACCCTCTCCAGAAAAGGGTCAGGTGTCGCGACCTCCTGGACCCTGAGTCACCCTACTCGATCAAGGTCACAGAGCTGGGCCAGCTGCGGGCCAACTACTCCTCCTGGCCCGTCCACTACCCCGACTTTGTCGCCGTCTTGTGGCGGGAGAGCGAACGTCACTGGCCGCGGCATCAGGACTGGGAGGACGAGCTCGACGAATGGGACAGACAAGACGCTTCTGCCGGTATCTTGCAGTTTCCCATGCTTTCCCCGTGCCGCAGTGGCGCTCGGAACGGCAACAACTTCAAGTGCACCAACCCAGTACTGTAAGTGTAGATGCGGGGTAGAAAGGCGCGTTTAGGGCCACTCTATACCCTTTCTCTTGTTTTTACAGTGACGGAATGGAAGAAACGTAAAAAACTTTGTTGACGATTTTTCCATAACTGTTGCGCGCTGCTCAATAATGTTTCGACCAAAATTTTTAAATTAATAATACCTAGAATTTAAAGTGGAGACATTCCAAATTTTTCTTAAAAAAGCAAACAAGTTCCTTGAGCAATTGTAAATTATCTTTGCCTTTTTCCAAAGATATCTCTTCGCAAGAGTCTAGGGATTATCAATCAAAACTTTACTGTCAAGATTACTTCGAGAAACATTAAGCGGTAAATGCGAAATTGTCCACGCTAGTTTTCCATGTAATCGTCCATAAGAAGGGCGGTAAACAGTGGCCTTCAAGAGTCTCAATTCTCAATGGTTCCATTTTCTAGTTCTATGTCCCGCAACTCCGCCCTGCCCCAGCCGACCAGGCCTAGTCTAGCGTGTGGCGGGGGACAAGTCCTGGTGGCAGCAGGCGAATGCCGAGCCTCATCCGGCTTGGGAGCCGGCGCTACGGGAGCCAATTCTTGCGGCCCTTCCTTCAATTTCGAGGGCGGGGTTTGTCGACAAAGCCTCGCTTTGCGGCCAACTTAAAGACTTACTGTTGTCAACACACCTCAATACAAGATCTACATGTTTTGGTTAAACAATTCAAAGTTTTATTCTTTTACAAATTATAGCTTTCAAATTATGTTTCTTTCTGTCGTATTTTTATAATTACTATTTCAAGTACGGGACTGAACTGATATTCCCAACTATTGTGTTTTCTCCCTCTTATTTATTTTCATAGGAATCAAGTCGTAAAACGGAAGGGATTCGAGCGTCGCTGCAACCGTTTAAAACTTTATAGTTACTCAAAGCACAGAAAACCAAACGTAGCCGTTTGCGACTGCCTGAACTAGAAAGCTTGTCATTTCCCTTTTTTAGCGAAAACCATCACAGAATAGTTAGTTTTCAGGCCTACGATGCACTCGAACTTAAGTGTCATGTTCCAGTTGCGAAAGGGCTACAAGCAATTTAACACCTACAGGGACAAGAGAATCCAATACGTATACACTAAAAGTAGTCACTAGTCGCAATCTGATCAGAAAAGAATGTTCTGCCAGAGTTCAAGCAACATTTCGGATAGTTAACTGTTCACGCTACGCAAGTTGACTCGGTTGACCTATTTAATCGGTGCAGCTTTCTTATACTTTTACCACAGCTTCACAAATTCGAGAAACTTTGACAACCTCGAAATGAACTGATTTCACTTTTTTAACAAATGCGATTTTTTTCTTAATTGACTTGCCCTTCCATTGAATTTGCCCACACCTGCTTTTGAACGACTCCATGGCTACAAATTTCTTTGTCTCGCTCATTTCATCCCGTGAAAGCCTCACACGGCGACTCTCTGGTAGAAATTTCCCCCAAACGGCAATATAGGTAACCCGCAAAGAGCAAAGGCTCACGCTGATTGTAAAAATAACAATAATAATAATAAAGCAAAATAGCAAAAGCAACCTAGGTCGAATGTTCCTAACGACGTCACATTTTGTCTTGACTGCAGAAACCGACCTCAAGTGACCTAGCCTGACAGCAAGCATAGCAAATTCCACCAATAGATACCTTTCCCCACTCATGTCGGCTACCGACTGTGACGTCAATACTGCAGCACTGTTTGTTTTCTTTCCATGTGTGCTGTGTAACTTTGCGGTTTTTAAGGATACTACTTAATAAATTTACAATGCTAGCAAACATTCCTTGACAAAACATCTTCGCTACCTGACAAGACGACTACCTTTTCTGGCTGTTGTTCCAGGGACGAAGACGTTTCACAAGACGCTTACAAAAATTAACCGTTAATACTAATAAAAAAAGACTTGCTGGCGGAGCACACCAAACCAGCCAAAGAGACTAGTTCAAATGTGTTTTGGACTTACCCACGAAGGATTATGAGTTCATCATCACAGATGCGGTCCTGGGCCACTTCAGCAGCCTCGCCCAACGATGACGCCTCGAAGCTTTCCTCACCTAGTCATAAAAGATCCAAACACGTTATGTAACAAGCAAACTACCACAAAAAAAGTTCTATTTGCACGTCTACCTTCCAAGTTGGCCATCGAGGAGAGAAGCGTGGCCCCAGTCGCTTTAGCAATGCGTTTGAGGTCAGATTTCTTACAACGACGAACAGCCATAGCACCAGCTTCCACGAAATACTACCAGGAACGAAGTGATAAAGTTATGATAACAGTAAATTTTTCTGTTTACCTTCAAACAGAGATCATCGATGCCACCAGTGGTGAGGATGACATTGGCTCCGGTGGCCAAAATTTTCTCAATCCTTTCTTTGGTGATGTCCGACTCCCGTTGACGAATAGCTTCCAACTTTTCGGGATCGGTCACCAAAACTTGGACTCCCAACTTCATCTTGGCCTTCTGCAACGAAAAGTCCAAGCATGCGATCTTGGCGTTGGTGACTTTCTTCGTCATGGCTGATTTGGACGTTTCGGGAGTATAAAAAGATAATTAATATGACAAATTCAAGACAGTGTACCGAGAAAAGTGACCTACCTTGAGAGGCGACAGTACAATTAAGAGCATAGCCTTGCACGATAACACTTTCCCGGGCCGATTTGCCATGTGCTTTGAGAATGTTTACAGCTTTGATGGGGTACATGAAGCCCCCTTTGCCATCAGAGACTTTGACAGCTTGGGCGGCGTCTACTACCATGTTAGAAAAGAAGTCTTCATCCCTGGTATAGAGAAAAGTTTAATGTTTTCTTGAACATAGGCTCTTCAGATCAATATCTCACGCCGAGATGAGTTTGCTGGACATGGAGGTCTTGGCGGCACTCAACAAGCTTTCACGGCCTAATTCATCGACATTCAGGGTGAGATGCTCTTGGATGTATTTGACAGCTTCCCTACATACGGCAAGACACGATTAATCTAACTCCGCTAAGGATAAGTTCGTAGCGGTCGACTACGAATAATCTTACTTGCACGCTAAACGGTAACCGCTCATGATGGACGTGGGATGAATCTTTTGTTTGACTAACTCATCTGCGTTTTTGAGCAATTCAGCAGCGATGATGACCTAGGATTTTACTTTTTTAGTTTTACGATTTGCGGAACCTCACTGAGCAATCGCTTGATTACAACAGATCAGAAGCTTTTGTCCTGTAGGCCGATGCATTTTCGTAGCACGTACAAGAATGGGCACGAGAGCCCTTTGGTATTGCTAATATTCTTTCCGTTTGACAAAAGAAGGATCAATACATCGCACAGTATGAAAGATGTGAAATTTTCTCTTGCTGTTGACAATGCTAGCACGTTGGTGAACTAAAATGGATTTGCCAACTTACCACAGAGGTAGTTCCGTCACCAACTTCTTGATCTTGAAGCTGGGCTAATTCTACTAACACTTTGGCGGCTGGGTGTTCCACTTCCAAAAGTTTTAATATGGTGGCGCCGTCATTGGTGACAGTGATATCCTAAGAAAACACAGGTGATGATAACGTTCTCGAATGCCCTGCACTGCCTTTCCAGCATAGCATGTGGTTTTTGACATGGCACTTACTCCAATATCGTCCACCAACATTTTGTCGAGACCGACCGGGCCGAGTGAACTTTTGACGATATTTGCGATGGAGGCAGCAGCCATTACTGAAATGATCATCTTAAATTAAGGATTTAGTTCGGATAATAAGAGAACTTTACCATTTTGAGTGCGCACAGCCCCACCCGTTTGTCTTTGACCGGGCAAACTTAATGCTGCAGCTACTGTAGACATCATACTGGATTAAGATGCCGATTCACCAACAAAGGTACAAGAATGTGTAATGTAAGTAACGGATGCTTCGTTTTAATTCTTGTTCTCAAGAGCTTCGCCTTACACACACCGACTAAACACACGCGGCTTTCGAGAAGTCGAACTTGTTTCGAAAGGGGAGTCTTCTGACAGAACGTCCCGAGTCGAATTCCGAAGAAGGCTCGAGACAGATTAGAATGCGGGTCTAAGTGTTTTAACTACCCAATTCTAGATGGTACTAGCTTCGTCTCGTGAAGGAAGAGCTCATTGGCTTCTGGCCCGGCACGTGACCAAAGGAGTAATCGAAGCATAGAGGCATAGAGACACTTGATGGTCGTAGCAAAGCAAACAGTCTTTGACTCACATTAATCATTATCAGAATGTTCTTACCGTTATGCTGCGGCCAAGGTTGTATTTAGGGAGGCACCCCTGTAACCAAGGGGAAGGGGTATTTTTTTACTCATAATGGAGAGCATAGCCCAGATGTCCATAAAAATTGTATACTAACCCCCGTCCCCACGAAACTCCCAGCTCCCCCCCTTATCCCCGAATGCTTCAGAATTTCACATTCTACATTAATTTTGATGTTCTATTTCACTAGCATAGTATGATGGCTGCGAAATACTTGAAATTTTGGTGCGTTTTTACTATTTTCCCGCAACTTGTACCTTTTGCCATTTTCGTCGTTCGCAGTTCGACAGTATCATGGTTCTGCGCTCGGTTCGTTCTATTACATACGTCAACAACCGAGTTTCGCAGGTAGTTATGAACTTTTCGCTAACTAGGGTGTCTTACATGATAAAAAAATACTCTTAAAAGTGTGATTAGGGTCATGAAGAAACTCAGCTTGGGCAACTTAAAGGCCGAGTTCCTAAAAAAGGATTGGCTACGGCGGGACTCGAGTAGTTCAACTTTTGCAGACCTAGCCCCGATTCAAGGCCAAACATCTCCGCCTCCGTTGCTGAAAAGTATATATGAAACTCACGTTAACTTCCTTCTAAATTTTAAATGCCACCATACTTTAGCTAGTGCCTGCGAATGGAATTCCGAAACGCAACTGTCCCCCAAAACAGCTGACTATTATTCTCGGAGCATTTCTGATTTAAGGTGCGAATCACACGCAGTCACCGAGCGCTTGAGTTTTCCCGAAATTTGGCGTTTACGACGGAACGGTACTTTAAGCGAGAACCTGTCTTGCAACAATAAAGAAGCTGTCCACGACAAAGCTGCGAAACCCGGCATCTTCGACTCCTTAAAGCGCAAATTCAAAGGCAGCTTCAAAGTCGCTTCGAACGAACGCGCCAAGTTGAAAGCCTCCCAAAAACAGAAACGCAACAGCATTTCCTTTAGCATCCCTTCCATAGCAGAAGAATTACCGCCCTCTACGCACGCATGCTCATGTTCCGCCCACCCGTGTCACTGCCTTAGCCAAAGGAGACGAGGCTCCAGTCCCGAAGGCCTAAGTCTGCCAGTACGAGAAGCTTCCACCGAAGCAGCTTTACCGCTCGCTCTAGCCCCTCTTTCCAGCCCCCCCGCCTCCCCTAGCTCCCCCTCACTGGCACCGGAACAATCTTTTGACAGCTGCAGCGCCGCCAAACCACCCAGTGCTTCCAGCAGCGACTTGGCGTGGGAGTTGTTCAAGCTCGACAAGTTCGGCTGGTACTGGGGCCGTCTGACGCGCCACGAAGCGGAACAGAAGCTTGCGGATCAGCCAGATGGCGCCTTTCTGGTCCGGGATTCGTCCGACGACTGCCACTTGCTCAGCCTCAGCTTCCGATGCTACGGGAAAACGCTCCATACGCGAATCGAGCACACCAATGGCGGCTTTAGCTTTTACGCGTACAAAGAAGCCGAGTACCATGGCACAGTCAACGAGCTGATTGAACATTTGATGGCCTCTTCGCTCTCGGGCGTCTTTTGTTACTCCAGGTCGCGATTGCCAGGCTCCCCGTCGCTTCCCGTTCGCTTAACCAAGCCCATTTCGCGCTTTTCCGAAGTATTGCCGTTGCAGTGCTTGTGCAGATTTGTTATCCGCCAGTACGTGAGGATGGACCACGTCGGAGCGTTGCCCTTACCTGAACGCCTTAAGGAGTACATTGTTGCAGGAAGTTCTTGAGTCGGCCTAACTCCCTTCGTTGGGAGGAGCTGTATGGAAGGAACAAGCTCCGCCTACCGAACAGGAAGGGCTTGGGGGAATGTGTGTCAAGTACTGTTAATGGAACTCCTTTACTTTCTGTGATGCCTTCATTGAAGAGAAAAATGTGGGGACACCTGTCGTTTTTCTGTTAAAGTTATAATTCTTTATTACGATTTGTGATTATGAATTGAATCTTTTGGTGCCTATATAACCCACCCACTCCCTTTTTATTGGAAGAATTGAAATGTTAGCGTATTTTTAGGGAAATAGTGAAAAATTTCGTGTTGATTCGTGGATTTTTCTTTGGATGTTCCTTTGGTCGTGCACTCGAATTGTTCCTTTTTTATAAAAAACAACCCCTTTTATCCCCCATGAACCCAGTATAGCAATATATTCCTTGAAAGCTGCACATTTTATTGCTTTTAAGTGTCATTCCATCAGAGCTGAGCAAAGTTTTCGTAGCTGGTGAATTTTCACCTTAATTCAAATGTATTAGTTTAGTTTTAAATTAGACTAACGTTTCGGTTTCCTCCTGTAATTGACTAAAAATTGCCTGGCTGGGATTGATATTTACAAAAGAGTTGGCTTCAGAATAATTCAAGAAATTTTCGAAATTCCACAGCCTGATGCAGATGAATGGATACGCTGCTCGGAAGTCTCTTCCTTCGTTCTCAATTTCGGAAATCATGAAAATACTTGAATATGTGTTGATTTTATAAAGCGAGCTCTGCTTTTCATTTTAATTGACCAATACTTCCTCCAAATTTACCTGCGTCTACATGCTGTATTACTACTATGAATTGCTGATCAAAGGTCCGAAGTCCAAGGAACTGTGCATGTCAGATTTCAAGTGACAATATAACCCTAGTACGCGACAGATTATCCATTTGCGAATAGCCATTGCTTAGAATGCTGGACTTTCAGAGTTAATCCACGGAAAACAAGTATAGTTAATTTTTATAGAATTTGCGCCAGCACAGTTGGATCTACATGCGTTATTTAACATTGACCCAATTGCTCAGGATTTCTAATCATACATGCTGTTATGGTTCTTCTTTACTCTGTGATAGTTCTGTTCACTGGATTATTTATTTTTTTAATGAATTTTCCTTATAATTTCACAACGCAAAACTGTAAGTACGCACGCCCTACACGTAGTGCTCAGGAAGTCGAAGGTCTGGGTTTCAAAATGAGTTTGCCCGTGTCATCGCAAGACATGTTAAAATCGTTCAATACTTGACGAGCGCGGGAGGCCAAAATGGAGGGAGCGACAACACGTTGGTGAATGCCCATAGCGAAGAGAAGCACTGTAATAGATCAGGACATGTTACTTTCTGAGCTTTAGGGAATGTAAATCAACGTTACTCAAGGTCAAGGACGCAATGGTGAAGAACAAATGATTATACAAAGAATGGAGGAACGAGACTTGCATGGTGTTCGGGTCGACTAACCAATGCCAGGCACCGATTGCGGTGCAAATGGAGATGATAGCCAACAAAACTAAGGCGATAAGGAGTTAATATTTTCTCAAGATAGTTCATTCAATTCACCCCTCCATCGCGTTGTAGATGGTTGCAGGCAACTAATAACTTCAGTCAAGCGGCGTTCGAATGCTTTTAGGTCTAGTTATTTTAAAATTATTCAGAATCGTCATGTTTTTTATAACTACTACAAACCTTCGCATGTCGTCTGTTCTCGCGACATTATTTATTTATGTAATATTCGCCAACATTTGTTTAGTTCAAACGTAATGTGCGAATCGGCTTCCTTCTTACGAGATGGCGTTGCTGTCGTTCAATGAAGTCCATTTTTAGTAGGATGTTCATAACTGCGCGACGATTTGCAACAAGATTCACATAATTATACAAGAGTAAAATATCATAATAAAATCCAATTAATAATTTACAATGAACAAATATAAAACATTTTTTGACAAATATCAGACCTTACGTTGAAATGCTACTTTTCTGGCTTTCTCCGAAGCAAACTTGTCTATTATGTAGTCAAAATTCATCCTTTCGGTCTCCTCTCGTTCAGGTAAGTAAAGCTAAACAAGACAGTCTTTCTTGACTCGTTGACGCCTTCAGATATGACAATATCAACTTAAGCTTACTGAAAGACCGTTCACAATTGCCAATCGAAACGTGAGATCGTAAGCATGATCTGCACAGCAGTTTTTAAATTCGGGAAAACATCTTCGTCGCCATACTGAACAATAAGTTCGAGCAATCCAAGAGCGTTAGATACTGGAACTTTTGTCCGGTTTTTGTGAAGCATTCTACAATCTAGTATTCCTCGTAGAGTTGAGATCCTTCGATATCGGGAGTGCTAATTATTTCATAGAAAAGGAATTAACCTGTTCCCTAACTTATAAAATAAAAAAGTACACATACCAGGTGGCCGGCAAATTCTGTTGACACTCTTTGACTTTTTTATATATTTTATTTTTTACATTTTTTTGTCAGTTAAAACTTAAAATTCTGAAAGAATTCTTCCAATTCTCCTTTTCTGTTTCGCAGTTCTTTATCGACTAAAAATTCAGATCGTCCTAACCCTCAATCTGAACCAATTCTCAACCCGTATCGCCAACGTCGGGGTTCACGTAGGTTGACCTTCTAGGACAGGA
This sequence comes from Triops cancriformis, assembly GCA_020615345.1. Classification (NCBI taxonomy): domain Eukaryota; kingdom Metazoa; phylum Arthropoda; class Branchiopoda; order Notostraca; family Triopsidae; genus Triops; species Triops cancriformis. Next base: position 35,160 of record JAHZNP010000438.1, on the reverse strand, counting down.
AATAAAAAGGTGCTAATTATTCCGAGAAGCTACCGTGCGGTCAAGATGGAATCTTTCAGCATAGCGACCGATTTTTACAAAAGAAACCGCGAAAAAGTGACATAGGACAAAATGTAGAGTGAAACAAAGGAGATCATTTTGCATGAAAATGGCGCCCCCCTCAAACTGGCGCCCAGGGCACGAGCCCTGCTCGCCCTACCCTCGTTACGCCTCTGACTACACATCCTTAGTTTCGAGATCGTACCATTACTTTGCGGCACTATCGACATGTAGATCTCCTGCTGAACCACTACAATTACATGCCATCTGTCGGATAAGTTCAGTAGGGACGTCATTTATATGACAAGGTTAAAAAATTGTGAGTATGCCAATATTTAAATTAGATTGAAATATCGTCGCTACGCCTGGAGTTTTTCATGATGTCATCGAGAGCATATTGGCGAAACCTACTGGAGTACTTTTTCAGATATGGCGGGAAATGGACCGAGCTATTTCTATCGTAAAACAGCCTACTAGGTGGCATCCATGCCCAGAAATTCTCGGAATCATTGGCTCCTCCCCTGAAGGCTCGCCAAACAACGATGGCGAAAGTGTGTTGATGTTTTCTCTGCAGGCACGAACTTTTTAAATTTCCTCCCCAAAATCAGGAAAGGAAAGTTTTCCTTAGCCGCACACAACTCCTGAGGAAACTTTCATTTTCGCCGTGTCGAGTGTACTGAACGCTTTTCGTGAAGGAGAATTCCTTCCCGTTCGTGATTTTTCTCATACATAAGTTGTCAGAGCCAAGTTTTCAAGAATTTTTCAAAAGTTTTCCCAAACGGTGCAGGTAAAGTTGTCATTGTCACTCAGAGCGTCTTTGCTAAACGTATGCTTGCATGTAGGAGATGTGGTTGACAGGGAAAGTGGATCAAAGTAGTCAAAAGGAATCGTTATTCGCAGAACTGTACCAAGAATGCAAATTGGCTGCCCCCGGCGCTCGGTTGTCTTACTCGATACGTAATCGGCTGGAGCGTTTCCAGCGCGACGAACGCCGCGAAATCGCGTGCAAAATGAAGGATGGCTGTGCTCCGTTGTTTGTCGCCTGCAAGAAAGGCAATGTGGAGATTGTTGAGTACCTGTTGGACACGTGCGCCGCAGATGTCGAGCAACGAGGACGCTACGAAGTTCCCGATGACCGGTCGGTTCATAATGTGACGCCCTTGTGGTGCGCTGCGGTCGCTGGACGACTCAGCGTTGTCAGGTGTCTCGTCCAACACGGCGCGAATGTGAACAGTATGTCCGATACCGGCTCCACGCCTGTCCGGAGCGCCTGTTTCATGACCAATCTCGATATCGTCAGGTACGGATTCTGTTACGAAGCTTGAATTGACAAGATGTTAGCTATCGACATCTTTGTACGATGATTCATTCATTCCCGAGCTGGTAGCGAAAGGATTAACTGCAACGGAGACGAGATTCGATTAACATGGTCTTTCCGTAGGTTCTTGGTGGAGAGTGGTGCCGATATTCTCAAACCAAACTACAACGGCGGGACTTGCTTGATTAACTCAGTCCAGAGTGTGCCCTTATGTGAGTTTTTGTTGCAGCATGGCGCAGAAGTGAATGCAACTGATATTCAGAACAAAACTGCATTACATTACGCCATTCAAGTTCGTATGCTGTTCCTAGTTCCTTTTTAGTCCATTCCTCTGCCTTCTTTTAACCATCCGTGGTCAGAAAAATATATTATCGTAAAAAACAGTTATTTTTGAAAATATTGGTCGCCTAGGAACATCGGTTGGAGACGACCAAGTTGCTGTTGACGTACAATGCTGATCCGTTTATTGAGAGCCGGTATGGCGACGATGCGTTACAGACGGCGTGTCTCAAAGGCGCCACCCACATTTATGAACTCCTCATTAGCACCGTTCCCTACTCGTTGGAAAGAGTCGCGGAGGCCCAGGAATTGATGGGGAGCACTTTCCTGGATGACCATCACGATATTCAGATGGCACTGCACTTCTGGCGAAGCGCGACTCAGATCCGACAACGCGACCCAGGACATCCCATCCTGAAACCCGCTGCGCCGTCTGTGAAAGCGTTTCAGGTTAGCTAATATCCGTTCTAAAACTTTTAGACGTTAATCTAGACTTGAATCGTTTATTGTGTCCCAGTTTTGTGTTGCCTGTGCCAATTATTCGTGTAGATCCATTTATTTAACAAGAATTACATTCCCCCATTCATGCGAAGTGACGCCGAATAGTTGTCACTTGTCAAATTATCTCTTCTTGAAATATTAATCATGATGCATGTTGACAAATTAAAATGGTTGGGAGGATTTCTTAATTATTGTGTTCACTTTCTTGTTAGGGCGTCAGGGAATTCCAGACTTTGGAGGAGCTGGAGAGTATTGCGCTTGATCTCGACGAGTTGCGGATTCAGTCCTTGCTCATTTGCCACCGAGTCCTAGGCCCGGCCCATAAAGATACAATTTTCCGGTTAATGTACCGAGGCGCTGCCTATGCGGATGCTTTGCAGTACCAGCTTTGTATCGATTTGTGGCGCTACGCTTTGGAACTCCGCGTACTTAAAGACAGCATCCTCTTCCATGAAACGTGCTTCACCGTCCTAGCCATGGTCCGCCTCTTTCTGGACTTGCATGAGAAACAGACGGCGCGTACCTTAACCAATCAACTTCATATTCAAGTGAGCAAGATTTGAGTGGAGTCTCTGTACTCCAGAGAGCTAATATTTTTACGTATTTATTTCTTTTGGTTTTGTTCTCTAGGACGTAGCCGCAACTGTCGGATTGTTGGCAAGTCACCTTGAACCTTGTCAGAAACTATTAAGAATCCAACCCGTTTTCCGGAAACAGCAAGAAAACTTTGATCGCATTTTGAAATGTTTAAGCCACTTGTTCCTGTTGTTAACCGCAATTCCGATGGACTCGCGACAAGCCGACAAAATCCATTATCAGGTAGATATACCATGTATTAGTAAACCCTTACCGAACATAGCGCCCTAGTAAACTAGCCTAAAGTATTCGTCCATAGTATATGCACACGTCAGTGGCCACGACTATTAGAGCACCACTTATTTCATAGCAAACCTTAACCTGACACAGTGCCGACCGCCAACCGGAGTAACTTTGAACATTTTGGGTAAAACTGTAGGCCGTCCACTGCTCCATAACAACTCAAACGCAACGCGTTAGGTTTGGTCAGGTAAACCAATAATAAAAACTTTCCAGGTAGAAAAAAAACAAGGCTGTAATGTGTAAGATTTCGTGGCAACACGCAAATGTAAGAGGAGTTACTTTGAACATAGCGATAAAGAGTAGGGCATATACATCGCGGAAGCTTATGGGATACAGAGGAAGCAGATACAACACGTAGCTACTATGCGAAGCCAAAAAAAAAAGCCTACTGGGTATAGAGCAGAGGTCTAATTAAGCCTTTCGAGGCTGATTTAGCTCCATTTATCCGTTAAAAGGCTTGCAACAATCACTATCTGCAAGAAAAGTAGACTGCAAAATTCGAAAGATTCACTGTGTTAGATTTATTGTAAATACCACGATTTCAAGTAAGAAGTATTGCTGTTGTATATATAAAGGAGAAAAAAGACTAGATAGGTTTTCATATCCAATCATTGTCTACGTGAAAGGGAAACTGCTGAGCGTGTAAGCTTTTCGGGATAAATTAATGTATAATTGTCAGTGAAAAATAACTGGAATATCGAAAGAAAATATGCAAAACGCATGGCATTTCGTGCTACAGTGGAATTCGCTTGTAGTGATGGGCTCGGAGCCGGACTGCGATTGTCGGTATATCGGGACTTGCCCTACACATCAAGCCGTGAAACACCAGTGAAGATAACAAAGCGTAGTGATAAATTTGTGTTATGGTCTTGAATAACAACACGAGAATTAGCCTTGTTTTCTCGCAGAAAAATCGCTGATGACGCGCTTTTAGCGTTCTTCTGAACCACAATGTACAAAGTACATTTAGTTCTGTGCTAGCGTCTGTTTCTTGAATTGGATGCTCCGTTTTTTCCACGTTTCAAGCCATGATACGGTTAATAGACGAGGAGGCAACGAGCTCAGCTCACGCTAGATTCCCCAATTTAAATAAAAAAAGCCATGCAGTTGCGGCTTTGAAATCCACGATTCCATGATCTTTAGCAAGTTGCTCTACCTTTTCTTTCAAAATGGGGCAATTTACAGACAGTTGTCGACTGCGCGCTTGACAAAAACACCTCAGTAGAGGAGCTTCGACACCTTCGTATTTGCCGACTCATTTTCCCTGTATATTGGGAGTCAATTCCCTGATAATTTCCAGCGCTGTATTGAACGTGAGGGGGGGGAGGTCAGCATTGTACAGCTGAGGAAAGTCGCTGACCTGTGATGAAAACGAGCAAAAAATCGTACTCCGAAGAGTAAAAATAAAAATACTTACATTGAGGGCAGACGACAGTAAAGCTGAGTATGAAGCATAGGAAGTTTTATTCGAATATAGAGTCAGTTTCGAGAATTTCGAATATAAAAGGCTGTTTGAACCAGCACGCTGAAAATCCATCCGCACGATGGATTTTAACTTTTTCTGCCTTCTGTTTTGTTTTTCCTGTGATGAAAGACGATTTAAAGGAACCCCGGTTACCGGTATTAGTAAACCCTGATCTAAGCTTGGCTCCTACAGTAAATTACGTATCATACGTTGGCGGATTTAGCTTGATAGGTTACGATGTTGTACGTAGTAAGAGCACCGGTTATGTGATTGAAACCCTAATCTGACACAGCGCCAATTGTAGTTATGGAACTGCGACGGATACTTGTTTTTCATTTTAATTGATTTCCATTTCGTTTAGGTACAAAGTATCGTGAGTCTCAACCTCGTCACATCACACGGTGAATCTCTGTTGCATTTGGCCGTCTCCAAAGCCAACACCATCAAAAACAACGCGTACGCGGGTGAAGACGCCAACAATTCATTTTTCCCCAACGTGAAAGTCGTGAAACTGTTGCTCAACTGTGGAGCGGATGTGGGCGCATTGGATCTCAAAGCGTCAACGCCTTTGCATTTAGCTTGTGGGCGGTCCAACTTTAAACCCGAAGTATTGGTTATTGACCTTCCCTCCCCGCGAACATCCATCTTGTCTGTCACTTCTTAACCTTCCATTCTATTGTTCTTTAGGTCGTTAAAGCGTTACTAAATGCCGGGGCGCATATCGATCAGCGGAACGCCGAGGGCGAACGTCCGTCTTCGATGTTAAGCCTCATTGAGTCCTGCAGCATCAATCCGTTACAGTTTACGTCGTTGCGTTGCTTAGCAGCTCGCGTCATCGTGGCACATGGAATCGCGTACAAAGGCGAAGTTCCAGCGAGTTTAGAACCCTTTATTGCTGTGCACTAAACGGATTGGGTGATATACGCTTACAGACAAGAAAACTTATTTTTGTGACAGAATTTTATGGATCTAAGTCAGATTGTGACTAGAGCAGAAACTTATGTATACAACCAAAAAAGGACGTGGATTGTTGAATATGTTCATTCTTGCCATTTATGTGTCACGGAGGACGCTAGGTTTGGAACGATTTTAATATGTTATTTGGTTCCTTTAAAACTGACCACGCCTACTAAAATCCTCGTTTAGAGATGTACAATGTTTTAAATAGTGTAATTGCGCCCCCCGATAATGGAATATACAATTTGTATTGGCTGTTTAATCCTAGTAGCATTTTTTCAAGTGCGTTTTCCCCGAGTATTTATCCATTTAGTTTCTAATTGAATTAAGCTTTTTCTAACTAAATCTTCCTATGACCACTGCAAGAGAAGTGTGGTCTCAGGACCAAGTTTCTTGTTGGTATCGGCCGTTGCGTTCCATTTCCTTCAGATAATTTTCCGCCCCGGTTTGATTTGTCATCTCGCTACCGTTTTGTAAGATGTCGACTAAAGTTTGGCGGACGTCTTCCGGCATTCGCTTGGCGTTTCCTGCCACGAACACCCAGGCTTTTTCTTCGGTGATCAATCGGTGGACCAACTGAGCTTGCTCCAGTAATTTATCTTGGACGTAACTAAAGTCAAAACAAAAAGAACGCACAAGTGATTCATTTTCTCTTTTTCGTTCTCGCTTTCTGTCTTGAGAATTGGCTGACTTAGTGAACTTACACTTTCTCGGCTTGATCTCGGGAAAAGGCACAAAATAAGGCCAAGTCACCCGTCTGAGTAAGTGGCTGCCATTCCTTCTCGAAGAAAAAGTCTTGGTGGGCTGAACGACAGCCAAAGAAAAGGACTAGCTTGCGTTTCACATTCCCTCGCTCCAATTCATCTTGGATGTAGGCCCTGAAGGGCGCGCAACCCGTCCCCGGGCCTATCATAATCACTGGGCATGGGATCTGCATCAAACATGCCTTTAATATCTGCAATTTTTTCGATGAGCCTCAATTCCTCCATACAGTTTAAAGCGCAATGGACACCAAAAAAACTTTATCTTATAAAAAAAGAGCGAAAAATCTAATTTCCAGATATAAGTGTCTTTTGCTCAAGTGCGAAATAATAACGAAGACATTTAGGAAATAAGACATCTGAAATTCAAATTTTCCCGTCCATGACGTCATGCTTCTCATGGGCGGGAAAATGACAAAACTTTGGAAATAAATATCTCCAGAACGGCTACTTAGAAACAATCGAAACAAAATTCTATATTCTTCGAGTAATGTATATTATAATAATCCATCAAAATCTCTATATGCGTTTTTGGTGTCCATTGCCCTTTAACGGTACTAGTTATTCTGGACAACTACTGGTACTATGTTGAAACATATCTTGACATGTTCGACAACGGTAAAATCTCTTGGATTACATTATCAGTTAAATAATAAAGAACACGTCGAAAATAGCTTTTTGTTTATCAGAACGCCGTATGGGCGTCACGGCAGCTTAAGGCGTCCACTCAAATTGCAAGACTTGGCTGTGAATACGTGCCCCGAGTATAATAGATGATTTTAGAATTTTGTTATCGGCTTTTGGAGAATTTGCATCAGAATAGTCAGTGCTCGGCTTAAATGACGACTCTTTGCTAACTATGAGGCACTGGGCAACAATGAAGTGCCCACTGCGAAAGTCTTGCTGCGGGTCAAAGAACATTCACCAGACACTGGCAATGGAGATTTCATTATTGTCCAACGCCGTGTGTTTGCATCGGCTGTTTTTTATGTCGGATAGTGTACAGGGTGGCCCGAAAGTCCTATAACACCTGGGTTCTTTTGCCAGTTAAAAAACAACTTGCATGAAAAAAAAATCGGTGACGCCTGTTTAACATTCAGGACTCATCCCGGCATGTGACCGTTATAGTTGCCATCTTGCCGACCCTTAGGGAACCGCAACAATGAAAAAAAAGTCAGACACTTTCGCTTGCAATTCACAGTTTATTCAGAAAAATCGTATTTTATTGGTCTAAAACATCAGTATGAGATCCACCGTGATCCCTGTAAACGAGAATAGCATTTTTCAGCTCGTCGTTAATGTAACGACGAGCTGAAAAATGCTATTCGGGACGTCTTTAAGAATTGACCACCAGAATGCTCAAAAACGCAAACCAGAGAACATGGCGTCGTTGTAACGAACATGACCGTTGAACATGGCGTTAATGTAACGAGAGCTGAAAAATGCTATTCGGGACGTCTTTAAAGAAGTGACCCCCAGAATGCTCAAAAACGCAAACCAGAGAACATTGCGTGGTATTCTCCTTTGCAGTGATCACGGTGGATCTCATACTGATGTTTTAGACCAATAAAATACGATTTTTCTGAATAAACTGAGAATTGCAAGCGAAAGTGGTCTGACTTTTTTTTCATTGTTGCGGTTCGCTAAGGGTCCGCAAGATGGCAACTATCCCGGTCACATGCCGGGATGAGTCCTGAATGTTAAACAGGCGTCACCGATTTTTTTTTTCATGCAAGTTTTTTTTACAGACAAAAGAACCCAGGTGTTAAAGGACTTTCGGGCCACCCTGTAGAATATGGATTTGGCGTGATTTTGTGGATTTTCTTATCAAATTTCCGGCTAAATTTAATGCTGATCATAATAAGGATACATGATTACAGGCACTTGGAAAGGCGTAGGAAAAATGCGTTACATGGTCGGCAGGCAGTTTCAAAGCTCCTTTCTTCATCCACACGGGCAGCGTATCGCCAGAATTGAGGCCCGCGAGCCAGTTGGAGCAAAGTCCTAATCTCGGCTTCAGTAGATTCGTTTTGAAGCGTACCACCGCTACTAGGAGTTGTAACTTCCCCTGCATTGCCTAGAAAAATTTAAATTCACGTTTCATGAATGCTATCGAAAGAATTTCCACCAGGAAAATATTTCTAAAAATGTTGAGCACTATTTTTATCTATGTAAATATATGGGACAGACTTTCATTAGAACGGAGTACTCTGCCGAAGTTGCCGCTGTTCGGCAAACGTACTTTTTGACTGGAAGCGATAGAAAACGCACGGGGCTTGATCGGTGGTATGAGATCGAAGAGGTATTCAGGCGGAAGGTGCGTTCTCGTTTCGCGGAAATCATGGAGCACTTCCAGAATGTGGCGCCGTGGTCGATTGCAGTAATTGTAGAGATCTTGTTGTCCTTCTGCGCTGGCAAACTCCTGTAAGCGTTCTTTCTCGAGACTTCCCTGAGGGCTAAAATGAGCTAAAAGTTGGAAAAACGACCGTCGGGGTATGGCTCGTAAATCGAAGTAACGGCGAGCGCAAAGTTCCCAATTGCACGGCTGGGGGAGCAACCACTCTGGCGGCAGCCGGCGACCTTCTTCATTAGCGAAGAGATGGAAGTTGGCGTGGCGATCTAGGTCGGGGAAGAGCTCGAAGAAAGTTCCGACACTTTCTTCCGAGTTATGGGGCTGAATCATCGCCACGTCGCCCGGCCGGAACCGAAATTGAGAACCAGAGATGTCCAGAGTTATGAGACGAACGTCTTGGAAGTGATCCGAGCCCGTTACGCGTTCGGTGGCTGCTACGACAGCTTCGTAAGGTTGCTGGGAGGTGGGTACTAGCAAGGCGGGAGGATCGGAGTTGTCTGCTGGGACGACGACAATCTCTGGGAGATGGCCAACGAGCCTGAACTTGGGCTGGAGAAGAGCGGCAGCCTCCAAGGGCTCCACTCCGGGTGGTAAGGGGTGGAGTGAATTGATGTGGGTCCATAACTCATCCAACCAAGGATTGACGACCGCGTCAGGGCCTAAATCATGCTGATCGTCCGCTAAGCCAACGGGCAAAAGCGGCTGAGCGCCCAACTGCGCGAGTCGTTTGTGCAGCTTTTTGCTAACAAAATTGAATTTGGGATAAGACGAATCACCCAGGCCCAACACGCCAAATTGGAGATGAACGAGCGAAGTGGACGGCAAGTCTTTCCGCAACAGAAACCGCCAAAAGTGTTTCATGTTATCTGGCTCTTCACCTTGACCGGTGGTAGAGCAGACAAGAACTACTAAACGCTCCTGGATAAGCTGATGAATAGGATACTCGTCCATGCTGCATACCATACACTTGAAATGGTACCTAAACATTCAAGACACATGAATAAAAAGTGTATCCATATGTAGAAATTGGTTTCAGGAAAATAGTACCTTTTAGCGTCTCTGCCTATCCGTTCAGCGACGTCTTGGGCAGTTCCGGTCTGACTACCGTAGACTATAGCAATCTTTCGACTGTGATCCAGCATATTGTTACGCTTTTTCACGCGAAAAGACGTTTGAACGACTGTTTTGTTGATAGTAGACTGCAATAGTTTGAAAAGGGCGGGCCTTGTTGGTTATTGACAATCGAGTTTTCTCAATATTGGAATCGGAAACTAGAAAGGATAAAAATCGTTCAGATTATATGAGCCGGCAGCGTCTGCCATCTAGTATCTGCTAGGTTAGGTTTGGTCTGGTTTCACCCCACCCTTCACCCAACCAGCTGGAGGGAGTTTACTTTTGCATAGCGAGGTGAGATGGTTGATTAATCGCAAGTCCGAGGGGTTACTAGTTAAGGGTCTTGATTAAAGTATCTCTGTGTGCAGGTTTTAGGCCTCCTGGGATATGTGTTAAGCGGCGGCACTTTAAACTAAGTGACCGCCTAGCTTGGTTGGGGGACAGGTCGGTTGTGAGATTGTCAAGCTGGAACTCATGGAACTTGAGAATATTGTCGCCAACACCGTTTACCTGAAGGCTAGGGAAGGTAACAACACGCTTTTGCTAACATTTGTGCTTTGTGAAAAATTTGCTATGGTTTCACGTATTTCGGAACGAATTACCTTTCATTTTTATTCAGATATTCCTAACCCGAGTTTCTCCCCCAAGGGGCATTTAAACATTCCAGAAACTAATTCCTTGTTAAATCCCCTGAAGGAGTATGTTGTGTATGCTAATTGTGTAATTATTTTCACAGGTGGTGGTGACAGTAATAAAGGCAAAAGCAAAAAATGGAAAAAGATCCTCCAATTTCCACACATCTCGCTATGTATGGACCTCAAGAATTCCATAGGTAATGTTTAACATCGGTTTTCGTATTCAACTGTACCATATAATGTATGTGTATCGTTCAGCCATTCTCTTAAGGAATTGTATTATTTATTATTTCCAAGAAGAATTTGTATGGTCGATAACATACGAACATGCGTAGTTAATTATTTTTAAACGTAGAAATGTGTCCAGTGTTACGAAATTGAGAGTAATGGACTGGTTAGAAGCTTATTGACTTGAAGTGTAACATCCTTTCCATATTTTGTAAAAGCACTTTATAACCTACTCTTGGAATTTATTAAATTACGGATTTACGTTTTTTTTATAAAGACTTACGTCTTGGATGTTGGTAGTTCAAGTCTGAGTAAAGTTTTAGCAGCAGGCTAAGAGGGGGATTGTAAGAGTGCGTTACGAGGAAAAATGCTCCATCTCGTGATAGCTGTTGCTCTTTGAAGCTGACTTTAAATGTCATCGTGTCTGTTAAGAAGCAGTTACTTGATATCATTGGCCTCCTAAGTGGAAGTTCTTCCTTTATCACTTTGCCTGGACCACTATCTCCCTAGCCCCGTTTAGCATTCCCCGCCACAAAAGTCAGCAGGGAGGGACAGATGGGCCATTACGAAACCAACTGCTCAGCTTTTGGCGGAGTTTATCAATAAAATGAGAGGAGAGCCTTTTCCTATGACGTTGTGCTGTACTTCTGCTTTCTTTTCGGAACTTTTGTAATATAAATGTCTTTTTTTGTTTGTTTCATTGTCTCTCGGCTCTTCGCGGGTCGTTGACAAAACAGACGGCTCGTATGGTTATGTGGTGGAACAACAGCCCATCGGTCGTTTATTGTTCCGCCAGTTTTGCGAAGGCTCTGTGCAGTGCAGTCGGTACATCGACTACCTCGATGCCATCGAAGGTTACGAGCTGGAAAGCAGTGAAGCGAGGATCGAACTCGGCAAGGTCATCTGCTCCACCTATTTGGAAAAAGAGGTAACGTCTACCTTCATTAAACGTTGGGGGAATTTTCCACTAATTAAGAGCTTCCAGGCCGGTTGTCAAGTTGACACGATTTCAGTTGACGCGGGACTGTTAGATCTTTATCTGAGCTTTCTTAAACAGCGAAAGTTCCAGAGGTTCGCCGGAAAATCGAAGCATACTAGAGCACAGAAACTTTACGACAGCAGAAGAGGCCATGAGAGGAAAAAGCGACGAGACGTTGCAAGAGAAAGGGACAGCTAAACTGACAAGCTAAAGACGGTTCCGAGAAAGCGTTTTGAATTCCGCCGTCCCGGTCACGGAGTTGGGAGAGTTTGCTAAGGCCGGGACGGGCCAGCGGATGTAAAAATCCGGTGTGCTACATCCGAAGTGCAAATGGTAGTGTGGTTACTGCCGACATAGAGAAATATTCGTTTATGCCGTGTGGAAGCTCCGTGGCCAACAAATGCAGTAGACGGGTTGAAGTAAGGGTGAACCCCACCTGTCTCAAGAATGAGAACAAGATTCTGAACCACAGAATTCTAAATGGAGGCAATGTCGAAGCATATTGCTCGTGGGGGGGGGGGGAATTGTGCTGCAGTCGGGAAAAAATTTCACTGCTATTGTGTATGTGTTGTCGTCGCCTTTTGGTTTAGGGGTACTCACGTAAGGTGGCATCTAATCCAGAGAAAAGAAACTAAGTTTAGGACACCAAAGAGCTTGAAACTGGAAATACAGTTAGGCGTATAAAACCCCGGTGCAGCCCACATAACGTTTGGCTACCAGGCATGGGAGTTAGAAAACACCGCAAAGAAAAAGAAAGTATAGGTATCGGGCCCAGCTGAGGTTTCATAGAATGATTGGAGATGAGGAATTACGTTAACAAGGGACAGGTTAGGGTATTGGTATGGCATACAAGGGAGATCATAAGATATTAGGACAACAAGGGCGAAAAGGGTGCAGTGTTTTAAATTGGGATCTTGCAGAAGCAAAACTACTGACCCGAATTCCGAATTGAATTGAATAAATGGATTAAATTCTTGACGATTAAATTTGTAGGAATTGACGAGAAAAAATAATTGAATTGGAAAATAGAGGGAAATAATTTTTAACCTCGGCGCCATAAAGTTCAAATAGAAAGAACTAAAATTCTTAAGCACTGCTATTATTCACTCATTTCTCGGAGCCTCAATGCAATTTCCACGTCACTTGTTTCGTTTATTTTATTTTTGGGGGGGTTGAATCTGGCTTGATTTGGGAAAAATCCATATTCAGTCGAAGTAATTTACATTCTTGAAATTGCAAAAATTATTTGAATGAATTTCACTTTCCTTGAACTTGCCAAGGCCTGGTTCGTACATGTATGAAAGTGTTCTCTTTATAGGACATATTGTTGGGTTTTAACCGACGTGTTTTCACTTGTCTTAGGTTTTTATATTAAAAAAGAGGAATACTGTATATTCTTTCTTTCCATAGATAGGAGCGTTCTATTCTAACAAAGAAAAATCTAGAGGGTGGCTGTCACATTTTGTTATGATTTTCTCTCGTAATGAACTGGGATCAGGCTTTTACTGTAGCAAATTTAATCCACAGATCAAGTTGTGGTTGACACTTGTTACGAAGCTTGACCTGCCAAGTCCACATGGACGGTTGGCTGGCAAGTGTCGGTCATCGTTCCTCGTATTTGCACTGATACGACGAGGTCATAACATTGGAAGCTGTTCTATTACAGGCAACATTGAGCGCCTACATCGTGTGGGGCAATCAATTTAGCAATCGCGAATGACAAGGGTACAATGGGCGTAATTCGGTTTAGTAGCAGGTACAAGGAAAGGAATTCTGTTTTGACACCCAAAAAGATCTTGGCGCGAAAAATCCTTTGATGATAGGAAAATAGAATTAAGAAGGAGTAATGAGGACAGAGAATAAGCCATCAAAGTAATAGAGACTTGTGTAAAGGGATTTGCATCATTTACGTGGAGATGGAATTACGTCTTTTTTTTACTTATTTTAAGTACGCAGTTACAACTGGGAGTTATTTATTTTCAGGAAAGTGTGTTTGCTAGTTTGGAGGAGGTTGCCAGTTTCAGCTGTGTGTCTGGGCCCCATCTTAGTGAAATCTCATTTTTTTATAATAGACGTGTAAGTCTCAATGTAGAAGCTTTCGTGCAATTGTATTAGGAAGAATTTTTTGGCGGAACGAAGCTTTAGGTCACCAATTCTTGGATTGTTTTGCAAATTCATGTGTCTAGTTCTAATTTTATGCCGTTTCTTTCATGTTGCAATTTGCGCCGCTAAACAGTCACCGAAATACATCCCATTGGTTAACGAGGCCGAAATGGAGAGTGTCGTGTCTCGATTGCCTGCGGCTACCAAAGATTTGTTCCATGAAGTGACTTGTAAAGTCAAAAGCTACTTAGCCAATGATGTTTTCAGAGAATTTGAAGAATCCATGTATTTTCATAGATATCTACAGTTTAAATACTTAGAAAGGTAACTTTTACTTATGTTTTTACGTAAAACCGAAAAAAAGGCAGAAAATTAGTGTAGTATAATATAATATTAATTGTTTACTTTTATTATGATTAAAATTTATGATTTTTCTATTTTTGATTTTGGTTTTATTTTTATTTGTAATTTTTTATCTCAGAAGTAGGAGAAATAACTTAGAGGATAAGATAGTAAACTTTTTTATGCACTTTAGACAACCGGTGACGTACAAAACGTTTCGAATGTATCGCGTGTTGGGTAAAGGAGGCTTTGGTGAAGTTTGCGCCTGCCAAGTACGAGCGACGGGGAAGATGTATGCGTGCAAAAAACTGGAGAAGAAGCGCATCAAAAAGAGAAAAGGCGAAGGAATGGTTCTCAGTGAAAAACAGATTTTACAGAAAATCAATTCACGGTTTGTGGTAAGTATTTATTTTCCTGGGCAAAAGATACTTGACTTTTTTCTTTTCTTTTTTTTTCTGGGCTGTGCCTGCACTGATGAAGTGGCAGGAAGCAGCCCAAGCTTCTTCTCTTCGATTTTCCCTCTTTCTTATTGGTTTTCTGTGTTTAGGTGAGTTTGGCATATGCTTATGAAACCAAGGACGCGTTATGTTTAGTGTTAACGATCATGAACGGGGGCGATTTAAAGTTTCATATATACAATATGGGCGGTGAACCCGGATTCGAGTTGGAACGAGCGCGGTTTTACGCTGCGGAAGTAAGACAACTTGATAATGACAAGCTTTTATTCCATTCTTGCTCTTATGCTACAGTTTTTACCTGGGGAGAAAAGAGAATTTTCCTTCTTACTTTTCTTTCTGCCATTTATTCATATTTTTCCATATTTTTTTTTGGTTGATCCGAGGCATTGCACAAACATACAAATTCGTAAAGTTATGTGTGTAGTACTTTAATTTTTAGCGAATTTCCCAAATGAAGTAAAGTATGTACTCAACTTTGCGTCACTTTTGCAGTGTACTCGTTAAGAGCGTTAATGAACTTTTCAACAAATTTTCAAGATTTTTTTTTCAGTTTTCTTCTCAATAACGGCCATGTTATGAATTTTCGTATTAGATTTTGTGTGGCTTGGCTCATCTGCACTCGCAAGACATCGTCTACCGAGATTGCAAACCAGAGAATATTCTTCTGGATGACCACGGCCACGTCCGGATATCCGATCTAGGATTGGCGGTCGAAATCCCCGAAGGTCAGATGGTCCGCGGCCGCGTAGGCACAGTTGGATACATGGGTAAATGCATTTCTAAGCCATTTCTGAGGCCAGCAGAAAAAGTCTAACACCGTTCCTTTGCCTTTGCCGGTATCTTTCGTGGACTCCCGTGAAGCTCCTGAAGTGGTGGATAACGAGCGCTATGCTTTTAGCCCAGACTGGTTCAGCTTTGGTTGCCTACTTTATGAAATGATCGAAGGTCAAGCTCCATTCCGAGCCCGGAAAGAGAAAGTAATCTCCTTTTTTCACTCACTTGGGCCTTTCTTGGCCCTTGTTTCTTGTTCGCCCACGTTTCTTTACTCCATTAGTCCATTCTAAAGGAAGAGCGAGCTTTCGGTAATTAGTCCATCCAGGAAAACGAAGAAAAAACTTTTTGTGCATACTTTCTTTATGGGGAGTGTTCAAACGAGATTTATCCGATGACGAACCTTACCGGCGCGTTTCGATCGAGATCGATCGAGGTTTTGATCGTTTGCCCCACGTCAGTCCCATTTTAAGCGGATCAAGTAGATACTTAGGTTACATAGAATCTTAGGTTCTTGTCCTGTCTCGGTTATTATCGGGACATAATACAGCAACGAAAAAGCAACACAAAATATCCTTCTGTGCGTAAATTATACATGCAATTTTTATAAAACAGCGAAAATCTTTTCCGTTAAGTTTGCGGAGCAGCATATACTTGAGAGCTGTGTAGAGGTCTTTTGACTGTTAAGTGTACAGTACTCAGTTAGTCAGTTTGCTATCAAAACGGGTCCATGCGACGTGAACTCGGTCGTTCTTCTTAACTTTGTTAATTCAACAGTGGATTCTTGTATTTCGTTTTTCTTGAAGAAATAATTAAAATCCCCGCCCGCTAAGGTGTAGAGAAACTTGTAAACTTTTACGTGCACATCTTTCTTTTACTGTTTTCACAGCGCTGTCCCCACAGTAGCTTGGGACGTTAGCAATAAGACAGTTTGTTTGGGTCGTTTTTTTACGAGTACTGTACAGTAGTCTTAAAAAAACGGCCCTATGTTAACAGCATGAAAGTGGCTGGCAAAGAAGTCTCCTTTGACGAAAGCTTTGCTGTGGTTCACGGAAAATTACATTATTCGGCATAATAAACGAACTAAGTTAACGTCCTTATGACAGCGCCACGCCACTTACGTGAGTGGAGTACTACGCCATTCTTTCGCGGATGTTCGGTGGCCCGCAAGGCTGTCGTAGTAGCATCATTCATTATTGCCCAATTCCGTCTGCGTCTAGTAAAACCGGCCGCTTTGCAATATTCACGTCGTTACCAAGCAGCTCTCTCAAAGACCACATTCATAGTTGCCCTTTTCCTTTGGGTAGCATAGGGCCGTTTCAATTATGTACTTTGTGAAGCAAAAGAAAAAATCTACCGGGGATAGCGCAGAGGTCTAATGAAGGCCTCTTGACACTGATCTAGCTCCGTTTAGCACTCAAAGGGCTTGATCGAATCACGGTCTATGAGAAAAATACCCCGCGAAATTTGAAAGAGTCATTGTTACATTTATTGTAAACACATGTTTTTAAGTTTAGAATTACTGCTGTTGTACATATAGTAAGGGGGAAAATTTAGATAGGTTTCCATATCCAATCATTATGTATAATATATGAAAGATAAACCGCAAAGTCTGCAACCTTTTTGTACAAATTAATATGTAGTTATTTGCTAGTGGAAACGTATGACTGAAATGTTGTAAAGAGAATATTTCAGACGCATTGTTTTTAATGGTATATAAGTATCCTATTAGGTATCTTTATAGTTGCATATAAAGTATAGTGTGTAGATGAGTAGTTTTTTTCGTTCTCGTAGAGAAGGAAAATAGAGCGCAAAAAAGTTAACTAGCCTAAAGGGTTACGCCCAGCTATAATGTCCGTTGAGGATCCAAGAATTTTTTCCACTGTTGCTTGGCAAGTGCTCTTTCTAGGGCTCTTTTGAGTTTAGTTGCCCGAGTAAATGGGAATTGTATTCTAGAATGTGTACCAACCGTATTTTGAAAAGTCGCCTCTACTAATGAGGCGCATACAAGGTCAAATGTGGAGCAACAGTGTCCGGCCTATGTTTACGAGAATAGCGAAGTCTAAATGTGAGCAAACCATCTGCAAATATATGGCTACTGCGTCAGCAGAATTAAGGAAATAACATTTTGTGTCGGGGGTGTGCACGGAACCGATATGGCACCAACCGATTCTCTTGTCTTCCATTGAATGAAATGGGACCAAAACGGTACCGTAAGTTCAATATGTATATAAGTGCTATATGTGTCTATGGACTGTGAAGTGGGTTCGACTGCACTACGAGCGACAGTGTGAGGCGAACTTGAAGCGAAGAGGTGAATACTAATGATTGGTTTTCTCCCCACAAAGGTGAAGCGCGAGGAGGTGGACCGGCGGGTACGGGAGATGACCGAATCGTATTCGTCCAAGTTTAGCGAGGAGGCGGCCAGTCTGTGTTCTCAATTGCTCAAAAAATCGCCCAAAGAACGGTTAGGTTGTAAACTGGGTCGGTACGGGGCCCGCGAAGTGAAGCAACACGATTTTTTCCGGATCATCAACTGGAAGCGGTGTGAACTAGGAATGATGGAACCGCCGTTCGTGCCCGATCCCCACGCAGTTTACGCCAAAGATGTGCTCGATATCGAACAATTCTCCACCGTCAAGGGCGTCAGTTTAGACGCCACGGACGACTCGTTCTATGCCAAGTTTAACACGGGCTGTGTCTCCATCCCGTGGCAGTGCGAAATCATTGAAACCGAGTGTTTCAAAGAACTTAACGAGTTTGGACCTCAAAACACCCCTTCACCCGATCTAATGGTAGATCAACTCCCGCTGCCGCCTTCGTCTGGATGTTTTCCCTTTCGACGAAAAGCAAGTTTTTTCCCCCTTCTTTTTCTTGCTTTCAAAAAGAACAAAATCACAGATTTAGGAGAAGCCAGCGACGTAGAAACGAAAAAAATCTAAACGTGTTTGTTTTCTACTATTGAATAGTGCTGTTGCTGAGGCTTTCGGCGTGGAACAGAAGCAGGAGCTGAGGGACAAATTCGTCTGGCCTACTTACAGTCGACAGTGTATACACTATGGACAGAAGGAGTACTGCTTGGCGGAGTGGAGCTTCCAGGACCATGAAGGCGGAGAGATTTTCTAAACAAACGCGTTGACAGATAGAGAAAGCATGGCGCGTGGCATTCAAACCCATTTTTTCTATTTCTGCCGCGAAAGAGAAGGGAGGAGCAAAGGAAGGCGAAGCGGCATGGACAGATTACATTAAAGAAGTGATCAAGCTTCACAAAACGCGTTTCGGAAGCTTAATATGGCGGGAAGTGTCCGAGAACGTTGACAATTTGTCCCGGCGATGGTGCGATGGTGACGGCCTAATGAGGTTCAGTTTAGTTCCCAAAGTTTTTGAAGGGGATCTGGGGAGTAGGGGGGCACGATTTGAGGAAAAGCCAGACAGTTAGAGACAGTACGGTACTGGACATTTTTTCGGGGTCGGGCCAGTACCTTTGTATATGTTGCGGTTAAACAGAGCCTATTCCATGACCATACTCTTTGGGTTTCCCCCCCCCCCTTCTTTTTCACATGTGAACACAATTCTGCCAGGAAGAACAGTCAAACATTTATACCTGAATGACACACAGCTTCAGTACTGCATCTTCGTATCACTTTTCAGCCCCCGTTAGTGTGAAATGTAGCGTCGGCGACGGCATGCTGTAAGAAATCGGTGAAGTAGAGTAGTTACCGTGAACTCGGTGAACTAGAACATCTCAACAGTGAAAAACAGATGGAAAAAGTGGTAGGAGGATTCAGTAGTGCAGCTAAACACATACCAACCCACAAAGAAGCAATGATGATGGTCGTCCAGTATTTCCGTGTATCCCAGTACAAATCTATTTTGCACATGATACCTTTCCCTCTTCTTTCTATGAAGGGGAAGAAAACAACCCTGCACGCCAAGCCGTTATTTATTTCTGTTTCCCTTCCCCTTTTTTTAGAAAACAAAAGAAAGAGAGTGAATGCTGTCCATTTAGGAATAATCCAAGGGTTCTGTCTTTCCGAGTTTTTGAGTATTGATGCTAAGGTATTTCCGACTGGCGCCATACAGTTGATTCTAGGACCGGGTTTGCAAAATTGCGTACAAACGAATGCATTGTTGAGCGTATTTATGCAAATAATGTTTCGTTTGGTGCGTTTTACATTGATAACTGTGAAATTGTTTTTTTCGTAGTTTCCTTTCCATTTTGCGCTTCAAAGTTCAGTAATAAGTTAAAGAGAGTTTTGACACTGGGGCGAGGAAAGAGTTTGAAATTAATTCTCAGAATTTCGCCGTGTTGGTTTCTTTTATTATTATTTTTTCTCGGAAAAGGGAGTGAATGTGGCAATGGTGCAGTCTTGGTCAATGTGATAGCGCGGACGTCCAAGATTAGTTTTTCGAGTTTCGTATTCTTGTTCGTTCTCAGATTGAAATGAATTCGGAGGCTCGGTCCTCTTAAGGGCAAAAGGAGTTGTTCACTTGAAAGCTTCTTTCGTGCTTTGGCTATGCTGGTATTTACTCAGTTCTTTTTAATCTGATGGGAGATAATACTTTTTTTGTGTGACTTTTTGAGTTTTGAGCTCCTGACTTCCTATGCGTTGGCCAGGAAGTTGCTGATACGCTCAGATTATCCAGTACAGACCAAGTCTGGCTCAATTTCTTCTTTTTGCTATCAATTTTTATTTGGGGGTTTCCCCTGTCCATTCTTCCAGTTTCCAATCATGGGAGTCACAGATCCTTTGTGTTGATTTTTTTCGGGAACATTTCTTTAGATTTTCTTTTAAAGGAATGCGCACATTTCTCCTGTTCGTACGCGACGCCCAAACTGTTGAATTGAAAACGCATTGTAGCCAATCTTAACCATCTAACGAGTTTTGCTTGATTCGGGGGAAAGGGGTGACATTTGGTGCCAATTCTTGTTGGGTGGCTGGGTGTGTATGTGGCGACGTGAGATTTTTATTTAGTAACTTATTGCTTCACTGGAAAGCCTTTCTTGTAGAGGGGAGGAGAGAAAATAGCATTGTGGAAAGAGATTTCGTACCAGTGCCGGTAGATCCTTGGCTGTTGTTGTGTAATTCAGCGTTTTCTGGGGGCAGATTCGAGTTCTTCTTTGTAGTGAGGGGAGAGAGAGGTAAAAGGGCGAAGGGAATAGGAGAAGATTGTTGGAAGCCAGGAACTAGTCCCGTTTTTACCCCCCGAGAAAAGAAAAAACATTACCATACTATTTTTTATGACATCTTCCTCATCTTACCACCCTTCTCTGCTTGAAACTCTACTTTGTAATTGTGGAATGATGTTTTGTACTGTACATTTCTTCAACCCTCACACGGAATTGTAAAACATGCAACATGACTTTTCTCCCTAACATCTTGCGGCTGTTGTTTTCATTCGTGTTAGCGAATTTGATCATTTACAACTCGCCCCTTCAAACATATTATGGTAGTCTATCTGCACTTAGGAGAAATCATTTTCATCCATCTTCTGCATGTCACTGATAAATTGTCACTAAGACTGAAAATTCTTCCAGGGAAGATTCGTATTTTCGAAAGGTTTCGCGCCACGGAAGTATTTAAATTCAAATAGCTACAGTTAGTCATAGTACGCGATTTCAATATTAGAGGGCGCGGAGCTGTGTTTTGTACATGTTTCATACACGTGGTAGTCGGAGGGTGAAATATACCTTAATCCTTAACAGAAACGATGGAGAACAGCTATGAAATACGTCATAATTGTGGTAGAAAAGTAAGTTAAACGCATCTTAAGACCGTTACACGTTAACACATGTGTGGGTGTCATAGGGCCGTAGTTTGTTTGCCAGCCGGGATTTCCAAGAAGGCGATGTCATTCTCGAAGAAGATCCTTTAGTTTCTTGCCAGTTTTCGTGGAATGCAGCTTATGGATATGCTGCCTGTGATTACTGCATGGCACCGCTGGAATCAGCCGAAGAAAATGCCAAGCGCTTATCTGGAATCGCATCGCTCGTTTTGCCGCACCCCGAGTGCGATCCGGTTCAAAAAGAGCGACACGTAGTATGTCCACACTGCGCGGTAAATACTCTTCCAAGCCATTTGGTCTCAGACCATGAGCCCTTGCTATGAATTACCTAAAGAGCTTCTACATTTGGGTGCTTGTTCGTAGAAACTGAATTTTTCACTCCAGGTGGGTTATTGTTCGGAAGATTGTCGCGAAAAAGCTTGGAATGCGTACCACAAGCTACTCTGCCTTCAATCCATGGTTCCGAATCCTTCTCATCCTCTTGAAAGATTAAACGAAGCTTGGAAGTAAGAAGCAACACAACCTCGGCTCCCGAACGTCAGTCAAGACTTACGTTATAAAATACCTTAGGCCGATGCACTATCCACCCGAAACAGCCACAATCAACTTGATTGCTCGTATGATTGCAGCTGTGCGCCAGTCACCTAATCCTAGTGAAACCAAAGCCCAGTTTCTGGAGGTAATTTTTGATTACATCTTTCAAAATAATAATAATAATAATTATTATTATTATTATTATTAATTCTATATACCACATTGTTCACAATAGATGTGCCACGAGACGGTGAACGAGGAAGAGGAGATCGCGCACAAGCTTCTAGGTTCAACTTTCGCGCAGCAGCTTAACGTTTTGTTGCAATTGGCTTCGGAAGCTCTTCACGCCCCGGAAGCTGGCGACGTAAGCTAGATTTTCATGTTAAGTTCTGTCTTCTTTTAACGAGAGCTTGTAGTGGTTGACTCCGGAAGGATTTCGGTCGTTGTTCGCACTCATTGGTCGGAATAGCCAAGGAGTAGGCACGAGTCCTTTCAGCAAATGGGTGGAGCAAGTTTCGGAGCTGAACTTGTCTGAGAATGAGCGCGAAAAAGTGGACAAGCTAATTGACGATATCTACTCAGCGATGGATGAGAAATCCGGCGAGTTTCTGAACACGGAGGGCTCGGGCCTTTATCTCGTTCAAAGCAGTGCGAATCATAGCTGTGATCCTAATGCCAGCGCCACCTTTCCGCACTCCAATCACCGCGTAGTCCTGAAAGCTTTGAGAGAAATTCGCGCCGGTGAGGAAATTTGCATCAGCTACTTGGACGAATGCGCACTGGACAGGAGTCGGCATTCCCGACAAAAAGTTTTGAAAGAAAACTATCTTTTTCTGTGCGATTGCCCCAAATGTTTGGAGGAAGCGGACCAGGATGACGTCACCAGCGAAGAAGAAATGGAGGATGAGGAGGAAGAAGCAGAAATGTGAATGAAAGACTGTCCACGTGAACAAGGAGAAATACACGAGATGTCAATGTATTCAGTAATCTTTCTACAATGCTTTTTATTACAGTATTAACTAGTGGCAAGTTGTTCCATCTTTTCGCTGCCGCGGTAGACGAAACCTTCCCGATCAAGTGCGAAATTATAATCAACCGGGTTGGCCAGCGCTTCTTCAATGGCGCGTTCCAGATTGTCGCGCGTTATGATTTTGTCAACAAGTGAGATCTCTTTCATGACGAGCGATTCTATTTGGTCCAATTCGACTTGGTCTACTTGCTCAGTGTTGAGAAGTGCCTGAGCGATTCTTTCTTTTTCTGACGCTCGCTGGCGTGCCAAGCGCTCTTCGCGTAACGCAGCCGTTTTCTCGTTTTCAAGTCGGTTCACTTCCATCAGTCGCACGTGTTCTTCCTCTTCAGATTTCGCAGCATGAAGGGCAACCGCACCAGTATCAGCTAGCTTTAAGTACTCCTGAAAGAAATACTGCCTATTGTAAAAGCCAAGAATTAAGTCTGGTATTGATAGGAAATATAGAAAAGCGCTACTTGACAGATTTCATTCCAGTATTGTAAATATTCCTTAAACGGCGCATTTCTTGGACTTCATCCTCAGGGTAACGGGGTTTCTGGGGAATGCGGAAAAGTTTGCTTTTCGCCGTGCCCAAGTGTCTCGGTTTCCTATTCCATACTGATCTTGCCTGAGTGAAACTAAATGGAGTTTTGGTACAAAAAGCTTGGGCGACTTTTGTTGATAATACACAAGGTAACGCCATATCGAAATCTAGCTTTATGTGACTTAAAAGATAGGCTTCGTTACTAATGAGTTTAAGCACCACATGTAACTATTTCAAAACAAACGCTGCCATTTTTCAACATGGTGGCTACTTTGGCGGTGTTGCCATGGTCACCGCTTACGAAGTGAAACACTGCAGGTGGGTTCATCATCGCCTGCTAGACTGTAACTATTGAAGTATAGACAGTCCTCTTCCTTCTGATTTTTTATTACTTTTTATTATTATTATTATTATTATTATTATTATTATTATTTAGTGTATTTGTGTGGCTATGCAAGTAGCATGCCCTCCCCATAAGCGATAGTGTGGGCCCAAATGGGCCCACACTATCGCTTATGGGGGGGGGGGGAGGGCAAAGCTTGACGCCTCCCACTCGATGGTTTGTCACGGCATGCTTCTCATAAGCGCATTTTTTTTCTGGGATGATTTGATGGGAGTTAAATAAAGTAATGTTGTCGGAGAGCAAGACATGGATCTTGGAATAGGCACGTTCACCAAACCATTTTAGCTCGTATTTTCGCTTTTTTTTATTGTCCCAGTGCAGTTCTACACAAGAATACTGTATAGCTTAGCAGTTCGCGGGTGAAGATTTTCCTGGGTAGTAGGGTTACTCTTTGGACGGATAGAAGTGCTTCGAACTACCGTTAACTTGCTTCCGAAGTATTGGGTCATCATTTAGTCCCTGCGTTTTTTTTACAACTTTCGTATTCAAACCGCTCCCGAATTTTTTTGTCAATCCGCACTCGAACTTTTTTGTTCGAAAAATAGCAAGAGGGTTACGCCAGTTATATGTTTACCAAAGTTTAGTGATTTCTGACTTGAATTCAAAGTTTTTATTGAACGCTGAATGACGGACGATACCGCTGAGAATTATCGCCAAATTTTGCGTTGTAATTTTCACGAAGGACTCAACGCTTGGGAAACGATTAAAACTTATATGCAGCTTACGGTCTTGATGCCCTAAAAGAATGTGTGGTTCAGAAATGGTTTGCGCAGTTTCGAAGTGGAAATTTTTGCGTCAAGTAGGGTGACCGACCGGGTCGCCTTAAAGAGGTCGATACGGTTTGTTATGAGCTATTCCGAAAAGGCCAAACCATCAATGCCGACAAATACCGCGAGGATTTGGGAAATTTGAAAGATGCCATTTTCCGGAATTGACCGACAGAAGAGGCGTAACCTGTCACTACGATAACGCCCGGCGACACACATCTTTGCGGACCTGAGAAAAAGTGTTGGCATTTTCCTGGGATGTTCTAACAGCACTCTCATTACAGTCCTGACATAACTCTATCAGATTACTCTATCAGATATCTTTAGAATTCTCTTCATGGAAAAAATTTCGCAAGCCTGGAATGGTTTAACTGGCCATAGAAAAGCACCAGGATAATTTTTTTGCGCAAAAATAGAAGATGTTCATGGAGAAAGAAACTTTAATCTACCCAATCATTGGACTAGTGTGATCGAGCAAAACAGTTCATACATCTTTTAACAAAATTGTTTACGTACTGAGAAATTCATTTTCAAATTTTCGCTAAAAACGCGCACCGACCCAATACTTGCAACTTCATTCCAATCCCGTTCCATTGATGATGAACTCTTTGTATTAGGTTATTTATCGCATCATTTTTTTTTAGTTTAGCACCTTCTGCTGAAGCTATTTCTGTGCGGCAGTCGTCCATTCTATTCGAATGGTTTAACTCATTTCATAAGAATTTAGACGTTAATTGATTTTTATGATGTTAAACGTTTGAATAAGCGAGTCTCTTGGATCTGTACTATTATACAGTCATCTAAGTGCACATTTCTGCGTTGTGTACGAAACCAACTAGATTTTCCAGTGATCATTTGCTGAGCACCTCAGTGAACATAATTGTGTAATACTTTTCCAGTTATATTGCTTTGCTCTGTTCTTTTTCTTTCTCTTTTCCTCTCTGTATCTACCCTTTTTGTCTTCTCTTATTTTCTACCCTTTATTTCTTATTTTCTCCCCTTCTACTTTTCTCCGTCCCGTTTTATACCCACTCAAGTACAATGTAAACATTTCCGATTTTTCAGCCATCCTACAGTACTTGCATAGTCTATGTAACAGCTAGTTTGTCGTCTTGTGAATGTAACGTGATTACCTATATCTGTTGGTCTTCGAAATTAACAACATTCTATATTTTGAGCTCTAAAAACATGTAAAGAAAAACGTCAACTAAAAATACTTAAATAATGAAGTTAGTGTAAACAATAACAAGCAACAAACCGATAAACAACGTTTGGGATTTCCGAGGGATTAACCGAGAGTTGTACATGGCTGCTGGACGTAATTCAGGCAGAAACCCATGTTCCCTTCTTCCAAGTTATTAATTTCAGTCGCGTCAGTATGGTAACGCAATTGGAAAGGAGCACTGTAACCTGTTGTGAAACGTTACCCTCATTTACAACGTTACGATGTTAAAAGAAGCCGCATTACTGTACACAGGGGCGTTGGTGTTCACACCAGCTATTGCGTTGAAAGCAGTTCCACATAGTTTGTTCACACATGATCTTCCGCCAGAAAGGTTGGCCGAGTTCATAACATCAGAAGCGCAGGGAATACCAAGCCAATCTTTTGAACATCCGCTGTCTGTTGCGGATTCAGGAGAAAATGTTCCTCCAAAACTTGACAATGTAAATGATGATTGTATAGGGCTCCTGTTGGTTGTATCTTGGCAAGCAGAGTAACAAATCCCACAAAAGCCCTAAATTGCATCGTAGAAGCACAGTTAATTCCAGGTGTGGGTCGTATTCATTCAGTTTTACCTGATTTTTGCGAATGCAAATGATGTAATCTTGGTTGGACAATTGACGTCCGATGGTGGAAGGAAAAGCAGTGGCTAAGGTGGTAGGAGCATAGTTAAAACTACTGATTGTACCAACAGCGTCTGTGTAGTATTGGAGGCATTGATCCTGTGCTGTTTGATTACACTTTACATTGGTAATTTCAAAAAGAAAATTGTACGCCCTACTTACCTGTTAAACGGCTGTCACAGGGAATTTGAGTCGCTCTTATGTTCCAGTTACGAGACACGTTAGTACCAGCCGTTATAAAGCCCAATGACCAACTGTTCTGGCCTATGGTCATGTCGAGGTATACTACAATAGATCAAGGCCGACAATTTTTGATTATTTATTAAGCTTGAACTTTGTTTTTACACAATCTTACTATGTTGCCCTGAATTTTCGCCACATATAGGTGGGACGTTATTAGAAGCACCAGAAGTCGTGAATATGTCCAGGGCACATTTCTGATCTTGAGGCTCGGGTTGGGAGATGCTGAATGTGAGAAAATCTAAACGAAGTTGGCAAACATCCGGGGAACATTTCTGAATCGTAATCAGACATTGCCCTGCGTTCGTGTAGGAAGTTCCAACCCCTCCTGGATTTTGAAAGTAGGTATTGTTGCGGCTTACCGTTTGTCCACACGTAGTGACTGTAACTAGAGAACAAAAACGCTTCATTATTTTTTTACTACACCTGGAAAGGGATTGTAAAAAAATGTAGAAAAAAGTTTTAAAAAATTGCATAACTCGCTCTTGAGAACCGTTGAAATACTACTTCGACTGTCGATACTTACAGATGCAGCAAATTCCGAAACCAGACGCGCATGAACCCGAGCTGGTACCACCCGCGGTCGTGCATTCCGCGGAGGTCAAGCAAGTTCCGTTGTAGCCATTCAGACCGGTACACTGTCCATTACTGAATCTTACTACAGTAAACAGGGATAGAACTGGGGGAGAAGGATAAATTTACAACCGAAGCTGGCACACATAAAAAACTGTTCTTACGTCTTTCTTGCCTGTCGCCGCTTAATTCAGTAACGTTTTGACTTGGAAAAGCAGAATTAGGAAGTCTGAAATTTTTGGTTAGCCCTTGGAATCTGTTACGTAGTCGACCAGCTAATACACGGTGTTGTACCAATAATGCTAACACAATTACGAACAAAGGTAAGTGAGCTCGCATTTTGCACTTTTGAACAGCAGAAGTTGCTCTGACTGGAAAGCTTCCTGTACTAAGCACTTTGCCTTTTTATACCTTAAGGAGTACTCTGATGACGGTTCTTGATTTTAGAAGGTGTGCAAAGGAAGCGTAATAGCGAAACGTTCGTATGACAGAAAGGGTATTTTTTAAGATCTAGGTAGTTACGTTACACACACCCGAGCACTGTAAGCGGACATCTTTCGTTTGATTACGGTTAAAGCTATTTGGTGTTGGGCGGGTATGAAGATGGCAAATGATGGTCAATTCTGTTTTTTTTTAATTTCTAATTTGTCTTGCGTTCAGTGTCACGCACCATATCCTTATTAGGTTTGTAAGGGAACTGGAGCTATCGATATACGTTTGACGCTTTTAATCCCACAACCTGACCTCAAAAAGAAGGGTAAGGAAATATGTAAAGAGTGTGTAGCTTTATGTATAATTGAAAACAATAAAACGGGAAAATTCAGCAAAATCGAAGAAAATATTTTGACCAATTGTATTGCTTTTCGCAAGAGTGACTTGATTTAGCTGTGATTCGGTCAGGAGCTCATCATCAGCAAGCAGCTAATTCAAAATATTCAATAAGTCGAGGTTCCTTGTATTGGGTCGCTCGAAAAGTCCGTGCAGTAATTTACCCTAAATTTGAAAGCGAATTTCTCTGAACATAACTAATTTTATTCAATCATACAATAATTACTTTGTTCGATCACTTTAGCCCAACGATTGTGTAAATCAAAGACTTATTTTTGACTTCCCCAAGAACGCCTTTTCTTCTTTTCCAAAAAAACTGATCGAGGTGCTTTTTTATGGCCTCTAGATTTTCGAAATTTTTTCCATAAAGAGAATTTTGAAGAGAGATAAAAAGATGATAATCTAACGGAACAATGTCAGGACTGTAAGAATTGTGCAATAGAACAACCCTGGAAACTTCAAACAATTTTTTTCACGTCGGCAAAGATGTGTGATGTTCGGCAAAGATGTACTCGGTAAAGATGCCTCTTCTGTTGGCCAATTGTGGACGCTTTTGTGCAATGACATCTTTCAAATTTTACAGTTGTTTGCAGTATTTATGGTAATTGATGGTTTGATCTTCTGGGAGTAGCTTGTAACAAGCCACTCCTTTAAAATCCCACCTGAATCACAGCATCACCTTCTTCTGGTGGAGCCCAGTTTTACGACAATTTTTGGATGATTATCACTTGATCATCAAGATCTTTGGTTGTAACGTTGTTATTGCAGACAGTCCGTTTTTCATTTCCCGTAATCACATTCCTCAGAAAAAGAAGCCCTTTGCTTTTATTCAGCAATAACTAGGACGCGTCTACGCGCTGTTCTAGGTTCCTGCCGCTCAGGCAGTGCGGGAGCCCGACGTCCGCTACATTCACGTTCTAGCTGATTTCGGGTGGTTCGCAACGCTTTTTTGCGATACACCGACGATCTCCTGTATCCTCTGAATTATCAGTTGTGAGTTTGGGCCAACCATAGTTGTTATTTGGTCCGCATCGATCAATTAAGGGCGACACGGTCAGTCACCATCTTAACAAAAAATATCTTCATCGAAACAGCGGACAACGTTTCCGCACTACGTGTTCTTTTAGGGCATTAGGGTAATAAACTGCACACATTTTTTCAGCCGTTTTCGAAGCGCGGAGACACTTGAAGAAATTATAACGTATAAAAAGGTGATAATTTACAGCGGTACCGTTCATCATTCAGCGTTGAATAGAAAATTCATATCCACGTCAAAAATCATCAAACTTTGATTAACATGTCATTGAGAGACCCCTCTTGCTACTTTGTGAGCAAAAAACTGCACGCGGGCACTTAAGAGAAATACAGGGGCTTTTTGAATGCGAAAATGGTCGAATCACTGCACGGACTTTTCGAGTGACCCAATAGATTTCCAAATTCGATACGCCAATTTTCATTAGGAATACTAGGATCACTCAACCCGCAACTTTTCATTGGTCAAGTTTGCGGTATTTTTATATTCACAGTTTGGCTATATCAAGGCGCACCCAACATGTGTCAGGTGACCAAGAATCAAAAGAAAGTGATGATAACGCTGAAAATCGAAAGTAATTAGCTAGGTATGAATATAAAAAAGATGCATGGAAAACAAATTAAGTATGAATTACAAAGTAGCTTATTTCACTATTTGTATTTTGAAGTAACTCTAGGCTGGATCGTTTGAGGATGGACTACTACTGCTCCCCTCCCCCCCTGCCCCCCCAATAAAAAAGTGTCAAAACAAATCAGGAAGCAAAAGTTGCAAGGTCAGGTAAAAGGTCAAGACACTAGGAGACAGATAAATACCCTAAAGATCACGAAAATGTGTCAAGTCATTGAGAAGCATTTGCACTCTTTTCCAGCAGCAGTGATGGCTAGAAATCGACAAAGAAAGAAGAAACTTTGCCGTATCTTGTGAGAAGAGACAGAAAACAGCGAAGGGGGTGCTTAAAAAAACATTAATGCACGAAACAATGAAAGATGTATAATTTCCAAATCAACTTTATCAGATATAGTTGAACACACAAAATAGATATTAAGTAAGGAGCAGAGAGAAAGCAACAGGAGGGAATTTGAAGTTGTAACGCAAGTAAAACGATAAAAGAAAACGATTGGCAAAGTTAAATATTTCCGAATTCTATGACAACCTATAGGCCCTCTAGTGAAGTATGCGTTCAAGGGAGAAAGAAAATAGTGACGAAACTGAGTTCATACAACTTTAGACAACCAAAGAATCGTAACTTGGAAAAGAACCAAGTAGGTCGGTCGTGTTTCCACAGCAGAAAGAGAACTGGTCATCCTAAGCTGTTTTGTATATGAGACCGGAGTAACAATTAATCAGTTTTTGTTTCCACGTGTGCATTTTTTAAAACAATTTTTTTTAAATATTTGCCATCAAAAAGTTAGTTATGACCGAACGTGCCCCACGTCGGTTAGTATGCATTTTTTTTACACTTGGCCATTTTCCTGTCTTCCACATTATAAAATCAAGACGTCGGGGCGGGGGTCGACCCCCCCTCCCCCCTGCTCTAAATACGGCCTTGGTCAGGGATGAAAGGTCGCCCTTTTTTGAATATTGTGTTCCTCTGCGATCCCGTTTTCTAGTAGATTAGGAATGCCTACTTCTAGGGGCATGGGCAAGTTGTGAATCCATACCCTCCAATATTCGTGTAGCTTGTACGTGTAGCCCACAGAGTAGGACAGAGGGAATATCAAGCCCCTTCCTTATGGACCTTTTGTCACCACTTTTAGAAGCCGCAGGCCAGTGTCCAAAAATGGAAGGGGTGGGCAAAGCAGCTTTAACGACGCCTTTCCCAAAGCGGGAAGCTTGAAAATTTGGTTCCATGCGTATATCGATTCCAATGCAGAAGTATCTATTCCTTATTCTACAACAGCCTGAGCAAGCCACGGAACAAGCGGGCAAATACGAATTACTGTCTGTTTAGAAACTTACCATTTTTACAAGAACCGAGATTTCATTAAAGCGCAATACAACTGACTTTTGAACTGAAAACAACAAAAACTTACCACATGTGCTACTTTAGGAATTGTTTCGGTCCAATACTATTAGTATCATCACTAAAATTCTTAATGATCGATTCCGATGAAAGCGATCATGATCACTGCCTTAAGCGGTGCTGTCCATCATCCCACGTGATCTCAACTGCCAATCAGCACATCGGTTCCATCGGTTCCACTTTTCAGACCCTCCTTTTCAATTCTTTTCTTGATGACAACCCTTTAAACAGCAATATTCCCTCTGTCCTACTCTGTGGTGTAGCCCCATATATCCTCCTGAGACCGAGAAAGTTTTAGGGTGTTGGTTCCCATTTCTAGTTCTTTGAGTTTTTTTCAGTGTCAGCGTTCCTTTTACGTTCATCTTTACCTTTTTTGAAGTTCCGAAAAGTAAAAAAAAGAAAATGGAGGACATCACTGTTTATATAATCTGATTTTGAGCGATTTATTCGATTTTTCCGTAAAAACCTGGAATTTTGACAAAGATTATTTTACTTTATGATTCGCTAAAGTTATGCTAAAAAAGATTGTCTCTAGTCCCTTATCCTGTTTTTTTTAACGAATTCAACCATTTTGATCGAAGGCATTTTTATTAGTCCTTTTCCTGTACTGAAACTTTATGGGCTGAAAGTAACAAGGCGAAGTACCTTTTCTCGCTCAGCTGAAAAATGTGCAGTCGTAATTTCTACAGATTGATTCATTTCCGTTGACTTCAAATGAATAGATTCAATAAACTAGTTTACATAGCTGTATTTCATAATTTTGGGCGATAACAATACGTGAATTTTACGTCAGATACTGCAAGCTGAATGACAAGAGAGATTGTCAATGGTTGTCTAATCCTTTTTTCTCTTTTCACACTTTTATGCAATGCAACCCTGAGCTGTAAAAACTAAGCGACGTGGAATGAATGGGGTGCACAACGAGACGCTCAAAAATCGCAGTCCACCTAATCCGAGGTTTTGCTAAATGGCCACATGCCTTTAATAGAACCCCAACTCTTAAGCGAAGCAGTGGAATTGGACAAGGATCGCGGTCGTGCCACGGGTAGGCAGGGTGTCGTGGGAGCAAGATCGGCGGAATGACTGGGCGGCAGGGGCGTGGCAAACAAATCCGAGAGTGCTGGTCGTACCTGGCGACGCTCCGGAATGCAGGCTAACGATCCGTCTGCAGTACCCGAAAAAAAGAAATGATCGTTAATACGCGACATCACGCAACCGACCACAGGAGCAATTTCGAACGGCAACTTACCATGAATAGGCGTTTGTTCGTAAAGCGACCCATGACGTTCTCTGCTAAAAATATCACGACGAGTTTGCACCGGCGACGGAATTTCCATACACTCCTCTGCCGCTGTGCCCCAACTAAGACAGCCATAAACGATGTTAAAGAAGTTCTTCAACACTGGCGATTAATTTCTACCTTATAAAATCAAGCAAACATTGGGTCAACGCTCGATTCCACTTCTCTAGATCGCGTTTGCAGCTAAATTCTAGCGTGAACACTCTTTCTCCTTGAACTAATTTCAGCACTGGTTTATTCTCAGGCGTAACAGTGGTAAACTGCGAATAACAGACATTAATAACTCGAAGTCTTCTTTGAAAATACGGCGCTTACTTGGTTGATTTGTACACTGAGCTCCGGCTCTTTTCCTTGATCTTTGTCGACCTCCTTGGCCCACCATTGCCAGGTAAATCCGTGCAACTTGGCATAACCTGTTCTGTTCTGGTACTGTACCGGTCCTTCCGTGACGTCAGCGAAAGCCTCAGGTTGCGCCGCTAAACGTAGACAGAATTGACCGAAAAGCGGCAACTGGGAATGTGCATTTTCTGTGCAGTAGAATACAGGAATTAAACGAAAATTTCAAATTATCATTTACTAAAATTTAGCCATCACCCAAAAAATATTACAATTGCACCCGATACCGTGACCCAGGATTAGTTTGAAAAAAAACTAATTTTTCTAGTCTATTTTCGTGAATTTTCGAGTTACAATTAAACAAAAGTTAACCTATGTAAAACAACATAGAACTAAATGTGCTACGGAAAGCGAGCAATCATGTTCCACGTTGTGGGCCACAAAAGTTAACGCGAAATTATACGAAAATACTTAAAATATGTTAATAAACTTAAAATAAACAGCATGCCAAGGTAAAAGAAAAACGAACGCACCAAGGTTTTCGAGAAACAGGTCGTGGGATTTGATAGCATCATTGGCATCTGTGAGCTTGAGGCTACACGAGGCCACTAATTCAAACTTGGGCCCCCTACAGAGATTCCAGAAGTCCTGTTTAGTAACCATTCGGACCGACTTAATTAGCATAATAGAAACATTACGGCTCTTCTCCGCCTCCGCCGTCTTTCAATTTGGCGGCCATTTTCCGGCCCAAGGTCCGAGTTATGGATGAATGCAAAGTGCGCGAGATCTTTCGTGGTGTAGAAGCTAAGGCCAAATCATCTTGCAGCACGCACGCGTACACTTCTACGTTCATGGCGAAATCGGGGCTGATCTGCGAGCTGGGCGAGAAAACGACGCACGTCAATGAAAATCGTATTTATCAAACCCAATGTGTTCCAAGGACGGAAAACTGGTACACTTACAAGTACAACGTGTCTGTGAAAGTAACATCGGTCACGCAGCGATCGACAGGCGTCACGAGCTCCGTGTCCTGCACTTCAGTGCCGATGGACGCGACACAAAAGACGGCAAAACGACGATAATCGCCGCGGTTCTTGAAATGGTCCGTTTCTTTCCACATGAGCGGCAAACGCAATTCCGAAACAGATACTTTTCCTCGACACGGTACGGCAGCTTCGGTGTTCCTGTTTTCCCACAGATAAAAAGACGCAGTCATTTTACGGTACAGATATCCATTTATCTTCTTTCCCGTCTTCTCACTACGCAAAGGCAACTCACCTATGGTTGGAAGATTCGCCGGCTCCTCTCTGCTGCAACTCGGTGCGCAAAGCGGCCATGCGTGCATTCGACACACGGAGGGCTTTCGCCGCTTCCAAATTCTGGCTGGGGTGTTTACATGCCGCTAATAACCGCGTGGTGCCCTCACGTATTCGCAACTCCACGTCCAGTTTCTGTTCCAAATCATGTTCCTATTGCAGAAGACATACATTAAAATGGAAATTATTAGTTAAAATATTCAAGAGTTAATTATTTAAAACATTCAATAATTAATTAGTTAAAAATTATTGTAATAAAAATTAAGCCATTTAAAATAGTCGGTCCTCGGGACCAAAACAGCCAAGAGTAACTGAGAAGGTGATCTTGCTACACGTTGTTTCTGTTCATTTACGAGAAATACCAGTTAAAAAGCAACAGCAATATATTCTTATATGCTTTTTTTTCTTTTAATGCAGCGTGAGCAAGGATATTTTGCCGATTTTTATTTACGATTTTCTGGTTATTTTCGTATAAGCTGATACTATAAAGTTACAGCGCGAAAATCCTTTCTATTTAGTTTAGAAACAAATTATAGTCGAGCGCTGTGTTCGTTTTTTTTTTCACAGTTGATGTACATGCCAGTTTTCAAATCCTATAGCGTTTGTACAATGCGAGCCCGCACATTTTCTTCCTCTTTGTGTCCTTTCTGCTTTACTTTTTTATGGATCCTTAGCTTCCTTTTTTATAGATCCTTAGCTTCCTTTTTTATAAAAAGAATACAGCTACAATTCCCACTTATTGGGCTGCAGATAAACTATATACTCCTTTGTGTCCATCTTTTTTCGCCCCTTTTCTCACCTCTGTTGCACAGTACTATGTGGAGAAATAGACATACATTTTTTACAGGGGATAGCGCACAGGTCTAATGAAACCTGTTGAGGCTAATATACGCCCGTTAACAGGAAACGAAAGAATTGTTCATCGACAGGTTATACTTTCCCTACAATTAGAAATACTCAGTAGAATATTTTATACACCAATAAAACCTATGCGCTTGAAACATGTTCTTCCCATTTTCCGTCATACTTTTGCACTAACAAATAATTACGTGTTCATTCATACAAAAAGCTTACGAACTTCGCGGTTTACCTTCCACATAGATAATGATTGCATCCGGAAACCTGCCTAACTTTTTTCCTCATTTTACATGTACAACAGCAATAACTCTAAACTTAAAATCGTGTTATTTGCAATAAATCCGACTGTAGCAAAGTTTCGAATTTCGCGGTCTACTTTTCTCGTAGATAGCGATTGATTCAAGCCTGTTGACTGTTAAATGGACGTAAGCCAGTCTCCTGATCGTAACTTAACGCACACGGGCAGAAGTCTAATTAAGCCTCTTAATATTCTCTGTACAGTACTCTCCACATAAAACGACACACACAAACTGACCTATCCTAGCTCCACACAGATGCGTGCCTAAAAAGTGCGAACAGCACA
>JAHZNP010000437.1:0-60424 GCA_020615345.1 Triops cancriformis | reverse complement strand
TATATACTTGAAATAAGTATAATTTTTCACTTGGTAAACAGTGCACTGTAAGTTTCGTATTGTTGCCTTCGCCAATGTATTTTTACTCAATTTCACTATTTCAAAAATGTCACACTCCTCGCTTTCCCATATCTCTCCTTTGCTTTGCGAACTTCTCCTTCTAACTACTTCCTTCTTGACCCACAGCTTCTCGGTTACCTCGTATTGCCAACGTTGGGGTCAAGGCTGGACAATCGAGGTGCTCAATTGTCCCAGAAGCTGCGGCATAGGGCTTAGCACACAGGCCAAAGGCACTTACAAATATTTAGAAGAAACGGGAATGATACAATATACACCATATGTTTATACACACTTTCTTGGCCACGGTAAAGCTGCCGTACACTTAATTAAATTGAATAATAACTGTGATGAAAAGGAAACATTTGCTGTCAGATCACTATATAATCTCTCTAGATCGTGAACCAGCACGATTAGCGGATGAACCATTCGAAACCGCAAATAGCAACTGATGCAAGGAAACTTTTATGATTACAATGAAAGCACAATATTATTTTCTCAAATTGTGCTTATTGGGAAACTTTAAAATCTTAATTGGAGCAAGAATAGAACAATATAATAAACCAGGAAGTTAATTCAAACAAAGTATGTAATATTCAAATACCCTTTTTTGGTGTTTCTACCACCTATTGATAAAAAGGCTACTCGTTTTCGAGGAAAGGAGGCTGCCTATTTTAGGTGCAAGAGGACACTCATTTTAGGCAAAGGCTACCGCTATTGCACGTACGAATGGAAACCCCACCCCTCGGGGCATAAAACCTACTGCCTTTCGGTAGGTAAACACCTTTCTTAGGTACATGCACCCATTTTGAGTAGTTACTTTGATTTTAGGCGACCAACAAATAACTGTTTTCGGTACCCTTTTTTACAGTGTAGGCATTTCCCTCACGGCTATGCAGTGAACTGTACGTTCAAAGGGGAGCTAAAAATTCAAATGTGTGATACTTGGCATTGCGAGCAAAAGTGATAAGCCTACACGTGAACTATGTAATTGGGTCACTTGGAAAAAATACGCTACACCATTTCCTTACTACCTGGGAGCTTTTTTGCGTTATTCCCAGCTAGTGAGTGTACTATTCGCACAAATGAATGTTATATCAAATGCAGTCTTAAAATCGTCTATTGCAACAACGTACATTCAATGAAATTTCTCACCCTTTTGCAAATGCCACGATGAACAATGGTATCGCATTAAGACTCTTGCCACAGTGAGTAGTAGTAGAATAAAACACTCGACAGGCAGTGTTTCATAACAACATAGACGCACTAAAGAAAAAGTTTTTCTGCTCTTTTAAACAAAGTCACTTCCTAAAAAACGACTTGTTGCACTAAAAAGGCGTTCAGGCAAAACTAGTCCGATCCTAGTCCAAAGAAAAGATTCCTTTTTGACGAAAAAATGACACACAATTATTGCTGGCGAAATATTGGCACAGAACTTGACGCCAAAGATAATAGGAACTCAACAGTAACTCAAAACTTTCTTCTCTACGTTGCGCGCACGTCAAACACATGAACTTCTCCCAAAAAATTAAAAGAGGGTAAAAAAACATGCAACTTATCACGTGTTTGCATATCACGAGATCAAAACT
This sequence comes from Triops cancriformis, assembly GCA_020615345.1. Classification (NCBI taxonomy): domain Eukaryota; kingdom Metazoa; phylum Arthropoda; class Branchiopoda; order Notostraca; family Triopsidae; genus Triops; species Triops cancriformis. The sequence continues at coordinate 58,778 of JAHZNP010000437.1, read as the reverse complement.
CAGTCTCATAATAAACCGGCTTGTTGGCAAAAAAATCGTTTTCCATTCGATTTTCATAATCAGAGTGATAATAACTTCTAACAGCATGAAGAGATTTACCTTGTCAGGCGTGAAGAAATGTGAGAAACATAAAGAGAAGAAGCTAATCAGGGTAGGAGGAGAAAATCTCGGCCGACAGACTAGCCAGACTTGAGGTATATGTTGCAATGCAAATACTTCTTAGCGTTCAGATCCAAAAGCGATGCACGGAAATCTTCCGTTTCATGAGAAAAAATAAATAAACAAATTGAGTTCCACAGGTTAAGATGGAAAGAAAAAACAATGCATACGACAAACTATGTTTTCCTAGAACCGAAAGCCGTATCACAAACACTTCGCACGGATATTGTTTCGTCTTTTAAAAGGACCAAACTAGCTTCAATATTTTTCGCGACGACAGGAATGCTTGACTGTGTGATAGCTGACTCCCCAAAGTAGACCAAAAAAGGTATTCCACTCTCAACCGAAAGGGCAAGGAAAAATTGTGAGGAAGTTCTTCAATCCACTTTTGTAGCCGCACTCAAATTGGGCGTTGCAGTGTAAAAGTCGTTAGTGGGTGGTGGCGCCGGAGGCGAATGTTCCAAGGTATCCACTTCCACTTTTAACGTGCGGTTTAAGTAATGAGCAGCGCTAAGTTTCTCCTCGTTACTTTCTTGTCGATAAAACTCTAGTCGAGACCGTAACAAAGTGCTGTCATCGCCACTACTACTACCATCTTTCTCAGCTTGATCTTCTTTCTTGAGATCTTGCGACACGAGACCCATTCTGTCCCCTGGATGCTCGTCTAGCTTGGGGCGTTTAACCGGAGAGACTTGGCCAGGACGGCATACTAAGCGCATCGGCGAATCTTGTAAACTGAAAAGTGCATAAAGACAATTAGTACTCTTTCCGCCATTTCCTCCACCCCCAACTTTTTCACACAATTCTTTACTTGTCGAAACTGGAATTATCTTCAGGTAAATTCACCGGACTATCGTTCACGGAACGTTGTATAAAGTTCAAATTGCTTTCCGCCAACGCAGCCTAAGAATGAATTTCATGAAAACTTTGTCTTTCTGTCAGTAAAAGATTAATAAAGACTTTACTTGGAGGCTGGCGTTAAGCGTTTCACCGTACAATGTCGGACTGGGTGTCAACGTAGGACTCTTGGACTGCATTCCCCTATTGAACAGAAACCAAAGCGCGCCGTATTAGTTCCCCGCTAGGGTTCCCAATTCAAATTACACAATAAAAGGACCGACATACGCCAGTTTTGTGCGGTAAACACATCGCAGCAAGCAAGACTTCCCTTTAAAAGCTAAACATGCTTTCATACTCATGCCGTGCTGACACACATGCTCAAGACCGAAACTATGAGACAAGCTCCAAAAACATTCGCAGTTTCTGAATGATTTCTTTTATAACATTTCTTTCGAAAACAAATCGGTACTTTGCAGTAAAAACTTCCGATACCTTGTTCACTAAGTAACTTGTCATGGATACCTTTACCCTGGATTTGACATTTTTATATCCACACCCGTTAATGCCCTAATATTGGTATAAATTTGAACACGCCAAAAATATTGACAGAATAGGGCTCATTCCGAATTACAGTTCTGGTTGCGCTCATAGCGTGCGCTAGTGGGAAGCCGCCATTGAACGTCCGCTTGTTGTTATTTGCGACGGTCGCTGGGATACCAGCTTTACTTTTACGATCTCACACATGCTATAAACATCTGCACCGGTATCCTACTGACAGTAGTAAATATCAACAATAAGCGGACGTTCAATGGCGGCTTCCCACTAGCGCACGCTACGAAAGCAACCAGAACTGTACTTCGGAATATGTCCTATAATATTGAAAAAATATTAACATAAATTTGAACACACCGAAAAGCAAAAAGTTCGCAAATCCCACAGTTTTGCGAACAGTACCTCACGTCCCAACTTAAACTGAGTAAATAATTTATTCAATTCAAATTCATGTCCCAATTTAAATTGAATAAATATTCAATTCAATTCAAATTCATGTCCCAATTGAAATTGAATAAATAGATAAAGATAACAAGCCTACGGTCGAATTCGTAGGTAAAAGATTCGGTTAGTAGGATAAAGTTATTCAGGATAAGTCGTCGAGTGAACGCGGTAAGTCCTCCAACCTGTCGTTGAAAAAGAGGAAAACGCAACGAAATCAGAGCAGATGGAAGGAAGACGGGGTATTTTTTTTATTGTGGATCTAATAATTCACGTTTCTAAGCCTACTATATGTTCTAACTATCGTTTCCAACGGCCCCAAGCTCAAACCGATTTTCCGGTTTCTTGCTTCATTTACTACCCCACTCAAAACAAGAATTGATTAGGGTCCGCTTACTCGGGCACACTTCGCGAGTTGGTCGCAGTAAGAGTAGACTGACTATGAGTTAAAGCCGGTCCGCAGTATAGAGCGGATCCAGTCTGGAAATCGAAGTTGGGCGCAGGTTGCAAAGGATGTGAATGATGGTGAGGATGATTATGATGCTGATGATGATGGTTGGGACTAGGTCCAGGCGTCATAAGGTTAGGATTGTTATTAGTATTGTTATTAGGGTGCGAATAGGCTGCCAAAGGATGAAATGAGTTTAAGGACTGGGAACAAGAAGGTGAAGCATCAAATTTACGGGGTCGACCTCGGGACAAATGTCTTCTACGAACGAATTCGGCATCGTCGACCATCCAGTAGGAGCCGAAGTCGTCCTCGTAGCGCACGAAGCATTTGTGCAAGGATAAGTTGGTGCGAATGGCATTCTGGAGAAAAGAAGAGACAGAAAGACAAAGAAGAAAGAGAGAGAAAAAGGGAAAAAAGACGCAAAAACGGCAGGGAGAAAAAAAACACACACAGAAAAATAGGCCCACATCTAACCAGAGAAATACTTGTGAAACATTCGCACTCACGAAAAGTGAAGAGATTTAACTTTCTCAATGGCTCCCTTTTCTGTCCGATTCTTTTTAGTACAACAATCCTTAGTGTAAATAAAGAAGCCATTCACCATACTCGCCGCGAAAATACTTCAGACCCACACGTATATAAAAAGGGGTTAATTTCGTAAAAACGAACTCAAAATGCTGAGGCAAAAATATTCTTCTCGCGCAAAAGAAAAATAAATAAATAAATAGAATAACAAGAATAATTTAAGGAATAAGTGTGCTCCGGAATGGAATCATTTTAGAATTAGAATCGAAAAAATACAAACTGCCACAAATTACTGCTTTCTGTTCAACGGTGTTACATGGAAAAGTGTTAAGTGAAAAACAATCCCAAGACAAAGGTTTTTTGCCTCCTTTTTCAAAGTGCGGAGATGAGGAAGTGCAAAAGTCTCGAGAAGGATTCGGAGACCACAAAAGGACAGTCGAAATGTTCAAAAAACCAAAGTACTGGCCAAACTTGTAGGAAGTGTTAAAAAGAAGAAAAAAAAGCTTTCGGTTCGGATGGACTGAACCTGTGAGGCGAGTTAGTGTTGGTTTGTAATCGTTTACCCCTGTGCAGCTCGTTGAGGCCTTCTTTTATGGAATTCAACTTCATCCACGGTCCATACGGCGCCTTTGACGTTTTCCACGCGCATAAAGCATTTATGGAGACTCAGGTTGTGGCGAACGGCATTCTGGTTGTGGAATTTTTATAAACAAAAAATAAAACACTACTAAGAAACAGAATTCAACTACGGGAATACAAGAATAAAGAACCAAAAACAAACGGGAAACTTAAAAGTCTCTATACCAAATAAAACAAACTCAAAAAATTGCCATGATCAGATCCGAACCAGATCGGGCGATGAACAGCGTTTAAAGACCCTACCCAACTTTGCACCTTCTCCCTTTACACGATGTTCAGTACACGTTTCCAACGTTCAAAAACAGAAAGAGAAAAGCCATATAAAATGTCTTACCTTCCAAGTTGCCGCATTATGCCGGAAGTAGCAAAACGTATTCTGGAACCAGGTATAGATTTCGTTTAAGGTCAACTGGCGGTCAGGTGCCTCGACGATCGCCTGTAAGATAAACATGAGTGATTTTAAAGATACAGAAGGGTTTTTCGGTGCGATTTCTGTGTCTTTAAGAAAGCACCGTATAAAACACCCACAAAAAATTTCTCTTGCTACTGTACAAAAATGAATAACTAAATTCGATTACAGCGCAAACAATAGACCTACCTGGCGAATCAAAGATGCATAAGTGAAGGGTGGACGGACATCAGCGTTTCGGTAAAATTCCCGATTCCGGTGAAGTTCTGTATGTAAAATATACAATACGGAATGAATCAAAATAAGCGAGTATTTCCCCTTTTCTCAACTACTCCCCTTTTTTCCCGCACCAGACAAAAGAAATAGTCAAATTTACCTTGTTGCACATCCAGTCCCGCCCTATCCAACAGATACGGGAGTCCTGGAGTATGCAATAGCAGACAAGCATTGAAGGATGAGGAGAAAAGATAAAAGACAAGGGTAAAAAAAGAAGACACAAAAAAAAGCTTGTAAGAAAATCTACACTTTTTGAGTTATAGAAAAAAAACTTGGCTAACTCGATTAAACAGTTTCGGATAGTGACAGTTCTTCTAAGCTAATTGAAAAAAAACGATGCCCAGGTCAACTTTCTACAGACAATTTAACACAGTCCCATAGAAACCAGTATCCTTTAATCAAGTCAAATCTTCCACCCCAAAACTTTTCTTCTTTGTTAGAGGAAAAAAAGGTACGAAAAAAGAAGAAATATCTCAATCATTAAAAATGGACGCCAACAAGATTTGCTTCACTTTTTTTTCTCTCTCTTTTCCTTCTCGAAAATAATTCTTTTACCTTCAGAGATATCCATAGCTGAACGCTCGGTGAAACTTCTCTTGCGTAATCGAATTTCATCAAAGGGCGAACCTAACACATTCCTAACCTTTATACCAATTCCTCTTCTTATGTATATTTTGTATATGTGTATGTAATTCTATATATGTATAAGTAATTTTTGTTTATCTTTGAAATAATAAAAAGAGACCAGCAAAGAGCAAATGCTCATGCTGGAAATAGATAAAAAAGACATTCCTCTTCTTTTTTTATATACAAAAATAATTCTTTTATGCAAATACACATTCGTAGTGCGTACGGTGACACATTTTGGGTAAATTTAAAATGTTCCAAATTTACCCATGCTAATCGGCATCGGAGGTTTATCCGAGACTCTTCGGCGTACTGCGTGACCCATGTTAGGCGTTGGTGGCGTGAGAACGTGAGGTGACGGTGGTAAGCCTAAGATATTACCACCACGCTGAAAGGTGGCCGATACCAAAGCGGCCAAAGAGGGCGACATTCGCTGATTGGAAGGCAAATGGCCCGGGGGCGAAGAGAGACGCGAATTCGTCATGGCGGCTACCGCTGCTGCTGCTGCCGCTGCGGATGAAGAAGAAGGTGGCGGCAGAGGGGGTAAAGAAGGGGGAGGCAACGTTAGGGAAAGCGGCTGAGACGTTGGAGGCGGATGTAGCGGTACAGCAGCGGAGGCTGGCTGTTGTTCGGCCTTGTGGAGCGGCTGGTGGGGAGCAGCACTTTCGGCCAGTTGCCGCCGATGCAAGTGTTCCATCATGGCGCTGAGACGGTCTTTTTCTTGCTGAAGCTGTAATTCCAGCTGGGAGACGACTTGCATTTGCACTCGCGCTTGGGCTGTGGTGCGATCATCCAGCACGTGTTCCGTGTTCAGGTGCCTGGCCATAAAACGGAAAGTTGCCATTCGAGTCCGAAAATTAGGCCATGAAAACGAAACGAAGAGAAAATCAGAAACTTTTAGTGAACAACTACTCTATGAGGGAGAGAATGGTGTCCAGTAAACGGTAAAAGGGGGAAAGTAAAAGGAAATAAGAAGAAAAAGAAGAAAGAAGAGAGAAAAGTTTGAATTTTTTTTACTCTAAGAAGCTGGTGACATCTTCACAGGGAATTTCACAGCCTGGCCATCTACACACGCCATGGTGGTACAACGGATGGGGGCGGTCTTCTTTAACGCCATTTGAACCGGTTCCTCCAATCGGACTCTTCAAGTTCCCGTTTCCCGCGTTACCGTTCATTTGTTCATTGCGGAATCCTGTGTAATATTGTGCAATAAACGTTTTGGTAGATGAGACATCCATGTAATAATAATCAGTCACCGTCATGACTCAATTAAATTCAACTTTCAACAATTTCAACTTTTCTAAACATTCGGAAAAACCCAACGTTCCATCGTAATTTTCCAAATGAAATATTATGAGTGGAAACACGAACAGATATTGTCCAAATAGGTTAAAAAAAGAAAATATATATATTTAGATCGAAATAAAAATAAGTAATAACTGACTAATATTTATAGAGAATAAAAAACTGCGAAACGTGCAGACGAGAAAGTTCCACTTGTTTTAGAATTACTTACAGCCAGTTTTGTACTGTAAAACTCTAGGAATCTAAAAAAATTATTCTGTAGTGTTGTATAGCCATTTGCTATGAATATTTAAGGCTACAGTGAACGTAACTGTGGTATAGGGGAATCACATGCTAATCGGTGTCAGCGATTCCGCCGAAACTACTCAGTATTTCCTTTAACAATCTCGACAGTAAAGTGTTAGATTGTAATATCTAGTGCACATCATTGAGATAGACTTTAAAAAGTTTCTCATAAATATATAAAAAGCGAATCAAGTTTCAACTTAATCGCAAAAAAGCAATTTAAACATTTGACCCCAAGGTTCACTAGAGCCAGTTAAAAGTATTCTTTTAACGTAACCGGAATTCAAATCCGACACTTACTTTTGGAGTTGTTACCCAGGAAATTCCAGAAAACTATTTAGGTGATAAATGCGAAACTAACCGACGGATTTGAATTCCGTTTTCGCGTACAAATGAGGTAAATGGTCTTGACCGAAATTTAGTGTGTCTTGACCGAAATTTGATTCACTTTTTACAAACTGATCAAAACCTTTAAAAAAATCGTCAATGTGAACTTGATATTACGAACCAAAACTTTACTGTCGAGATTATTTAAGGAACGACTGAATAATTTTGGCGAAATCGCTGACACTGATTAGCATGTGATTTCCCTATTCCACACGTTAGGGTGCACCGAAGCCTTAAATATACATTACAAAAATGGTCATAAAACACCTCAGAATAATAAAAAAATAGCTCATATTTACAGTGCAAAACTCGCTGTAAGTAATTGTAAAACAAGCGGAATTCTTCGTATGTATTTCGTAGTTACTTCTTTAAAAGGTTAGTCTGTTATAACGCTCCGCTAACGGAACAAACCTATTTACCATCTAAATGCGGTGCAGAAGATGACTTGGAAGATGGCGCACCGGGACTGGAATCAGGTGACTCGGATGTCACACTTCGAGAATGTTTCCAAGCGTGTTTGTTTGCTTCTGGTTCTTTGACCGGTCCTCCGCTATGATTCGTTCCGTTCGGCGTGGGCGTGTTGAGTGACTGTAGCGACATGATGTAATGCCGCTGGGCAATCTGGAGCTGTTGCATGAGATGATGCTGCTGCATGGCCAACGTTTGTAATAAAGCGGCACTTTTCTTTTTCTCCGCCTCGGTGCCTTGATTCAATTGCGTCTGCTGAATCAAGTTGATCTGCAACTGCTCTTGAATTTGTTGAATGGCAGACTCCAGTTGTTTTCGTCCCAAATCTGCCAACGTTTGCTGTACACAAAAACGACACGAATTCGAAAACAAAATGAGATACAGGAACAACGCAAAGAAAAGTAAACACTGTCAGTGAAACGAAAGAAAAGGAGACAATTGGAAGCGAAATGCACCGAGAAAAGTAAATAAACTACGTTTAGACAACGAGACGATTAAGAAGGGAAATGTGCGTCCCAAAATCAGCGCAGCGCGTACTTGCTGTTGTTGAAGCAAAAATGACTGATGTTGTTGCATTAAGCTCTGCAACTGTTGCGGCGTGAGCATCTGTTGCTGGAGCAGTTGTTGCACGTGCTGCTGCAACGCCAGGCCGTGAGATAAAAGCAACGGATGCAGCGTCCCGCCAGCTCCGGCCACCGCCGTCGGCGTGGCCGGTAGTGGCGGCGGAGGAGCGCCCAGTACCGGCAACGTCGGAGTGGCTGTCGGTCTGGCACTATTTAGCGTCAAGTCGCCGGCTTCACTGCCGCTACTCACACTCTTGCGTTCACGGAATAACGGACTAGGACTCGGGCTATCTCGCGCCAAACTGCCCATCATCCCATTGTTGTTATTACGCAACTCGTCCTCGCCACCCGGCCAGGATTCTTCCCGGTCACGTTTGCCGTACACGGCCTCCGGGTCCCCCGACACCGACCAACGTTTCGAGACGGGCGGCGAAGTCAGATGAGGGTGTAACGCAGACAACATCGTAGTTTTGCCAACCTGGAAATGTCCAATAATGAATAAATTAATACATTATAAAATTGCGAAAATAATCTTTACAGATAACACGATAAAAATGATTGTAACAATTGCACTCAAATAATACAACAAAAAGGGCGTAAACAGTTAACGCACAGTAAAATGTAGTAAAGAAATAAAATCTCAAAATAAGTCCGAAGTCTAAGACAATAGCTCAAATAATGAACCAATCAGCACATTATAAATTAACAAAGTAACGCTTATAGATATCACCATAAAAATAATTTATAAAGTTCACCCAAATAATGTAAAAAATACAACAAAAATAACGTAAATAACACAACATAAATAACATAAATAGTTAATGAACAAAACATAGTAAAGAAATAAGAACTCAAAAAACAGTCCGAAGTCTACAACAATGGCTCAAATAATGAATCAAAACAATACATTATAAATTAAAGGGCAATGGACACCTAAAATGCATTTTGAGATTTTGACGTTTTCTGATAAAACACATTATTCTAAGAACAGAGAATTTTCTTTCGATTTTTTCTGACCAGCCGTTCTGGAGATATTTTATTTCCAAACTTTTGGCCTTTTCCCACCATGAGAAGCGTGACGTCACGCGCGAGAAAATTTGAATTTCATGGACAACGGACACCGAAAAACCATATTGAGATTTTGATGGATTATAATAATAATCATTATTCTAGGAATAAAGAAGTTTATTTCGATTTTTTCTAACTAGCAGTTCTGGAGATATTTATTTCCAAAGTTTTGGCCTTTTCCCGCCCTTGAGAATCGTGACGTCAAGCGCGTGAAATTAAATTTTAGACTGCTTATTTCCTAAATATCTTCGTTATTATTTCGCACCTGGGAAAAAGAAACATATACTCGGAAGCTATATTTTTTGCTCTTTTTTATAAGACAAAGTTGTTTTAGGTGTCTATTGCTCTTTAACAAAATAATGTTTATAGATAATACGATAAAAAATTATATAAAATTTGAACCCAAATAATTTAAAAAGTACAATAAAAGTAAAGCAACTAGTTAATGAGCAATAAAATCATAGTAAAGAAATAAGAATCAAAAGATAGTTCAAAATCTAAGATAATAGCTCAAATAATGAATTAGCCAATATATTATAATTTAACAAAACAACTTTGGTATAATAAAATTATGTACAAATTGTAATTAAAGAATATAAATAGTAACAATACAAATACAGTAAAAAAGTTAATGAACAATGAAAACATAGTAAAGAAATAGGAACTCAAAAGACAGTCCGAAGTCTAAGATAACAGCTCAAAATAATGAATAAAATCAATTTATATTAAATTCGGAAAATAAAGTTTATAGATAATACGATAACAATGATAAAAAATCGCACTCAAATAACATAAATAATCCAAGAAAAATACCGTAAATAGTTTATGAACAATAAAAACACAATAAATGAACAAAAACTCAAAAGACAGTCCGAAGTCTAACATGATAGCTCCATCATCGGTTTTGTTAAGGAATAAAGTGATTTCTCACACAAAAAAGGGAGGGAATGAAGATTTTATCACAGACCGCCCTCTCCCCCCTCTTGCTCATTTAATCGTGTTTTCCATCGATTAGTACGCCAACTTGGCTCAAATCCTTCTTGATGATACGAAGAAAAAAGCTTCGAAAAGTTGTACAATTCCTTTTGCTTCTACCAAGCCTTTCCAATTCTTTTTTGATTACGCTCACTTTTTTCCTCGTCTTTCGTTCACAGGAAAGGATCGTCCGTCAAGACTTTTCCTGCTGGGGGTTAAATAGTGCCAATTCATCGTCATAACTCCGCGGGAAGGTGGGGTAGAAAAGTCCCTACGTCACCCTCTTTTTCAAACCCCCCACCCTCTCTTTAGCTCTTTTCCAAACTCCCGCGTGTCGATCGATGTGTTACCAACTCCGAGGTGTATATAGAGGGATGCTTCTTTACAGGATACAACCACCCCTAAAACCCACCCTACCCCCCAAACCCCTTCATCCCCATACCCAGCAAACCCTACGCCAAAAGTTCCAATGGGCGAGTATATATCTCTGACCAAGCCAACCCACCCCACCCCTCGTTACTTCCCTCCCAAGTCTTTTGTCTATAATAGTATATAGCCACACTAACGTAACCCGAACGCATGCAAATCAGCACGCCATGAAAAGGATGAGCCACATATCGGCAACCACTACCAAAAGGGAGGATAACTGTAATAATGACCCCCCACCCCCTATCCGCCCAGGACAGGACCAAGATCTAGCACACACACATATTCGCTCACATGCAGTCCCAACTGCTACTGCATACCAAATAACCTCCTAGGTATGTGTACACACTCAATTATCGAAATAAAAAGTCCCCTCTCGGAAGTAAAAAAAAACGTCTTGAGGAAGTTTTACAGCACTTCAAAGGAAATGGCTTCTTTTTTGAGGAACGTTTTTTTTAAGAGCTAGGATATAAACACTGAAATGTTAGTTACATTGACTCATTTGACGGGTTAACACGTATACCTTTATTTGCTGACACGTGAACAGAAGGAATGAAGACAGTTGCGACAAGTTTTTTTTCCAAATAAAGCGCGCAGGAGTTCGAGATTGTACTCATAGCTTGACTTTTTTACTGTTATACTTTCTAATTGACTAATGTTAAAAATGAGTGAAATTAGTAGTTGCTGCTATAAGTTGGTAGCTGGTACCTAAATATGGGTCCGTTCACCTATAAAATGGTGATTGTTACCTTTTGGTAATATTTTCTTAGTTTGGGTATCCTTCATCCAAATATTAGTAACGCTATTCTAAAATTTGTATATTTCTCAAAATATCGGTAGCCTATTTTCAAACTTCGTTGGCCTGGACCCAATTCGTTGACCTTACGTAGGAGATTGACATAAGTCAAGTGAATTTTTCTAGTCATTAATAGAGCTAGAGAGAAACCCAACTCCCGGACGTCCTTAACTTTCGAAAACCTTCAAATTGCTTGTGTACTGCACTTTTCATGACTTATGAAGAGCCAAAAGTAACTAAATGTTTTGTGTCGGTTGGCTTTGTGCATTGTTTCATTGATATTTTTTTATTGGTGCAATACGGAGTTGTCTCTGTAAAAGTTTGGATTTTTTTAAATCTGTATTTTGTGGGTGCTTTAACTTTTTATTGGTAACTTTGTTGAAGTTGTATAATGAATGTTGTTTACTATATCACTCCCTTGTACTGCTTTATTAGGACCAAATTTTTGTGTGTGTCTTGTACAGATTTTTTGGCTTACGTCGACTATTTTTAGAATAAAACTATTATTTACTTTTGGTAGCCATTTTCCATCATTAAATGCTCGCCCCGCATCATTCCTTCACTTTTTGATGCCATTTTCCACAATTATATGGCTGACTTTTCTTACAGTGTAGAGAATTTTTTGGTGTCATTTTCCATTATTAAATGGTTGATTTTTCTTACAGTGTAGATAGCATTTTTAAGTCCAGGAAGTTAACAATAATGTTTTTGACCTTAGAGTTAAAAAAAAGTTAAACAAAAAAGAAGCAAGCAAATAACCTGCATTCAATGATGTTAAACGTTATTACACCACATTACACTGCTTTCTGGAACTGTTCAGAAAGCAGACGATACATGGAAAGTTCAGATTGTGAAAAAAGAACACCATTTATTTCTGAGGCAATGAGATTGCCTTTGATACTGAGTTTCTACCACCGTTTCATAAAGCAGTCACTACGTTTACGAACAGAGTCGGATAGTTTCGGTACCATCTAAAAAACACAGCCGCCAACAGACCATCCTCCGCTTTGACGGCATAGAAAAGGGACTGTTGGTTTACAGTCATCGTTGCTGAGCTTATATCTCAGTTCATGAATAAACAGAAAAGACTGTTTTCGCGCAAAAATTACAACCCCTCCACAGCAAATTGAGATACAATGCTAAAAACAGCGCTGTTTATTTACGCAAACTACCTTTTCCCAAACCTGCCCAACGTCTCTAAAACAATTCCAAAAAAACGAAACGTTTCGCCGTCCATCGACGCCATCAGTGTGCACAATTCCACAGCCATTCGTTCTTCGAACTGGCACTGCAGCAAAAGTTGACGGCCAACCTTAACTTCTCGACTTGATTTGCTAATACAAACCACCAAAAATCACCTATAAAAGTTTGAATTCTTTTTTAAGATTGGAAACTCGTACGTTGACGAATTCGCAAACGGGTCCGAGTTCGCGAAGATTGTAGCTCCGCAGTTAAGGAACTCGAACGCTTTTTGGCGTAAAGTTCCGAAGCGGGATGGTCCGGATAAGTTGGTTCCCCTCCTCCCTGATTCACCCAAGGGGTTATGTTAACCCTTTCCCCCCTTTTTGATGTAATTCACATTCAATTGCCGGGTCCAAGGTGCACATAGCAACACCGAGGGTGGTACCGGTTCGCCACACAAGATATGCTCTTCTATCGTGTACCATATATCAGATCAATGTGCATCATGATGTGTATGGGATTGGAGACTCCCTCAAACTTCAATCAAACCCTTAGTTTCCTATTCCGAACTCCTTTCGCCACGTACCCCAAAGGAGACTCAACAGAGCAGTCCTGTCCCCCAAGTATATCATTACTACCGCTTCATGTTCTACCAAGACCCAACGGTCACCTTGTAATGAGAAACTAAAGACACTTGTCAATCTATGAACATCGAACTTTGTAAATGCTCCTCTAAAAATCGCTAAAAATCATTTCGAAATCGACGCTCGTTAGCTTACAAGATCTGCATCAACCCCGACCTACTGTGCAGTACGAATACATAGAATGTGTGTGCCACCGAGTAGAAAGAACACCGTCTAGAATTACTGAGTATCATTCAATAGTTCTCAAATTATTGACAGTTAAGTTTGTGTTACTTAATTCGTAGAATCGACAAATAAATATATTTGTATAAAGGCAAAGATAATTTACAATTGTTTAAGGAATTTATTTTAGCTGAAATTGTGAAATTCGAAAGGTTCTTCACTTGAGATTCTAGGTATTGTTAATTTAAATTATATATCAAAATTACCAAAAATATACATACATACATACACACATACATATATACATACATTTAGTTGAAAATTTTCAACGCAACTTTCCGTCTCTCCCATTCAGTCAATGTAAAATAAGGAAAAAGTGTAGACTGACCTTAATGACACAATACAATCTCGCTATAACATACTTATTGGGGACCGGAACATTTGTCCGGTATATACGAAGTTGGCATATCAGACACTTTTGTCTGTACAACTACATTAGGCCTGGACCTATCAACCTCTTCCATAAAAGTCGGCATTTCGTACTAAAAAGGGTTCGCTATACGGAGATTCTACTCTGTTAGGAAATACTGTAAGGTTTGGAAATATGAGTGCCAGCTCTATTATCGAAAACCCTACAGGTCATTGGCAAAAGTCAACTAAATGCTTATAATAATAACAAATAAAAAATAAATAAAAGCAATACAGATACAAAGAAAAACTTATACTTGTGAATCACAAATTACAATCTAAACTCTTGAGGCTGACTTTACCTTCATGAAGCACTGCATGAAAATATACCAATTATACCTTTATGCGTAAAATGCGTCAGTAAGTTCGAAAGTCCGTTTAAAAAGTAGATAAATAAAATAAAATAAATAAAATAAAACAAATAAAAAATTTCTTGATAGTAAAGTGCTAACTGATAATCGCTAGAACCAGCAAAGAATACATCTGAATAAAGGGAAGGTAATTTATAACTGTTTAAGGACTTAATTTTCCCCAAACTTTTGAATTTGAAAGCTTCGCCAGATTAAGTTCTAGGTGTTTTGAATTTTTGTAAAAATGAATAAAGTCGTAAACGATTCTGAACAACAATTAAATAAAAGTATACAGAATACAGAAATACGAAGAATAACCTATACTTCTCAATCGCAAATTACAATCTTGACTCCAGAGGCTGACTTTACCTTCATCAAACACTGTAAGAGAATATGCCAATTATCCCTTTAGTCACGTGAAAATGTCGATTTGTCAACATAGTTCGTCTTTAAACAAAACAGAACAACAACAATTACGTGAAATGCAAGTCCGCAAGTTCGAAAGTGTGTGTTTAAATAGAAAACTAGCTCTAAACTCATCCGTACTATCGCGAATACGTTACCTTGATTTCTTCACCCCTAATAAAACTAAATCAGCCTTAATCAGGCTTAATTACTAATCTGGCAATCGCAAGCTATTAATTTTATTTTTTATTTAATTCTGTTCTTACTCGTTCTTATTCTTTGATACGACAACAAGCAGCGAATTCCGATCCACTCATTACAGATTATCTCACTGCAAAAAATCAGCAATTGTAGGTTGTGTCCACTATAAAAAAAGCATATTGGGAATTAAGCTCAAAATGACTTATTCCACGAATGAGCTTAAAAATAATATTCACAAGACAACCTGCCACTCTTATTCGGAATTGCCTACATAGCTTCAACCCGGGTGACGGTATCGGCATTCTGACGTAAATAAAAATAAATAAAAATAAGACGTACATTAAGAAACTAGCGCATCCCAAAAAGATAAATAAAGGTTGGTAGCCCCTATATTTCAAACCTGTATTCGGCAAAGCTAAGAACCATTGACATTGACGTTCACTCCGGGCAGCTTTAAGGAGGGAATTATTAGTGCGCATAAAAAAGCCTTGCGACGACGGTTTCGCTCTATACGGCCACAAAAAAAAAGGAAGAGCCTTCGTATGGACTGTGAACAAGACTGGTTGTTGGTTGCCCACTTATGGCTTATAAAGTACTGTACTATCTTTTGACTCTCTTTTTCTCCATCATCTCCTTCTTCTCTCTCAACCGTTTTCGTTTTCTTCACCCTAGGGTACCTAGCTGCATCACTTGAAACTGAAGACGATGAAAATGAGAAGAAATATGCAATACCCTGGGAACCGAGGCTGGTGAGCCAAAGAATTCGCCAAGACCTAGAACAGGTTGCCAAGTCAACCATTTTCAGTTAATTCTTTTGTAATTGCCACGTGATTCATTTCCTTTAGCAACACCCCCCCCCCCCCCAGCCGGTGTGGGTTGGGTCTCGGGAAGAAGTATAACGCTACCGCCGCTTTTCAAATATAAACGACGTCAGAGGGCTAACCTATGAATAATTATCCTTCGCCTCCCCCTCTTTTCTCTGGGTAACCCCACCTTGTTCCTCCTCCCGTTCCATCTCTTTGCCTCGTTCTTGTTCACCTTTTCAGCTGGGCTGACCTAAGAATAAGCCTTTAATAAATGGCATCTCGGGACCAAGTGACACGCTAATCAATACACACACCCCCATCTACCAGTTACGGACAACTCTAAGAAATCAAAAACGGAAACGATGGGGAACGCGAGAACACGACAAAGAAAAAGGCAAGTGAAAAAGAGAGGTTTTTAGGCCTATGATATACGTAAGGATATTGTATAAGATAAACTCAGGAAGTGTGAAAACTTGGGCGGGAACAAATCCAAATCGATCGCAACAGTTCCCAAGTAGAGATAACGACTCCTCCCTAAAATAATTCTTCCCTCAAGACCCATTCATTATTCAGTACCACGTTTGTTGCAAGACACAAAATTCAAAACTGGATCCTCCAGATATGTTTCTTCAGGTTGCCCATTACTTTTCGCAGAAAATCCCAAAGTTTTGCCCTGTTACTTAGCTTGCTATTGAAATTGAAAGTTTCCCTGGTAGAATTATTTCAAAGTAGCACAAAAGGATATATTAAGAAGTTCTTTGTAAAAGGTGCTCTGCAAATAGTTGCAATTTTAAATGAAACTATGAAATAAATAACATAATTGCTCTTATAATAAGTAATACTAATGTAATGTATGTGAAAGTTCCCTTCTTCTCCCTCTCATGGAAATGTATTATTAAAGATTTTGTTTGAATAAATGTAACTGTCAAAATGCCTACGATGCTCTCGAATATATAAAAAAAATATTAATACAAATAACATCACTCTCAGCGAAGTTTTCAAGCTGGAATTACTTCACAATAGCAGCAAATCAAACATTGGCGATTTGCAGTTCATTATCCACAATGTCCACGAAACGGTATGACAACTTTAAAAAGTTTAAGCTTTACTACTTTTAAATTCTTTACAATTCTAAATTTGTTAATGATGTTAATCAATTTGAGCAGTGTTATTGTTATAGACGGCCACACTATAGGTCACTATAGTTGGTCATGTGTTTAGAGTTTTATATCTCCTATGTAATTATTGTTTATCTTTGAAATCGAAAAGAAGGTCCAGCAAAGAGCAAATGCTCACGCTAGAAATACAATTTCTATTTTTTCTTTATTCTAAGGCATAATCTTACAAGGTAGAATCACGCTGGAAATATATAGAATTTCTAAAATAATTTTTATTCTAATGCACAATCTTACAAGGTAGAATGTCACTATAATGAAACTTTATTACGAATCAACTCTATTACGGAGAAGTCGGTTTTGCAAAAATGTCTGATAACACGAACTTAAAAAATATCGGACAATTTCTCGGTCTCCAACGAAATTCGCTATGGCGAGATTTTATTGCGTGATGGTAACATTCCAACAATGTTAACATTACACGATTTATCTTTACAGGACTCCATTCCTTGTGCAAGAGCATAGATTAAAGGCCCTAAATGTGAATGAGACACTAAACCAGAACGAGTCAAGTTATGCTCACGTAACTTAACCCTGGCAACGGCCCAGGGGCAAATTGCTGGGATGCCGCATTTTTTAACAATAAAATACAACATACAACACTTCCACCCATGCTACTAAACGGGCACGCTCAGACCAAAGGCTAACAAGCGCCAAAACACGGCAAAATGTGAGGGTAAAAGAAGAGTTAACTCTCAAAATCTGTAAGGCTACGGTGTCAATTAATTTTTTTTAGAAAGCATTTTTATATGTCCGACCGCAAGGTACACTAAAGCACAGTTTACCCGTCGGTTAGTTTCGGAATTATCCTAAACAGTTTCCTGAAATTTAGTCGGTGACAAGTGCAAAACTATATGTCGGATATGAATTCCGTTTTCGGTAAATAGAAAATTTAAGCGGCGCTAGTAAACTAGTAAAGCTAAGAAACCTACTAAACTTCACCATCAAATGTTTGAAATTGCTAATTTTTTTAAAAAATAATAATAATTAAATTGACTTGCTTTTTACAAATTTACAAAGGACATTTTAAAGAATAACTCGACGACATTCATAATATGTCAATCTAAAACTTTACTGTCGACATTGTTTAATGAAATACTAAGAAGTTTTGACGAAATCGCAGCCCCTCGTCCATCTAATTCCCCTATACCACGCTTAAGTACACCATATAAGTTCATTCACAAAAAGACAGTTCGTTCCCAAAAAGTGCACTACAACAAGACATCCTATGAACTACCATAAAGCTACGAAAAGGTGATGTTTACCTATACTGAATTGTACATTCAGAATTTCCCTAACCAAATTTTGGCGTGGTCCAGCGAAACTCGCACGTTCATATATTTACTCAAGTGGGAGTCACGGTGTGATCTCGCCCGAGTGCAAACAAACCCAGTTTAGCCATGGAGGTCAATTCAATATTCAATGCTTAACATGTCAACCAATCCAACTGACTTCAATTGAATTCCCCCCCCCCCTATAGCTAAAGGACGTGAATACCAGATTCCCTGAATCCAGTAAAACTATCGAATTTTTTCACGCCTAAAAATATCCCTTACACATCACTATGATCCCCACTATTCTTCCAAACCCCCTTTTTGCCCCCCTACCCTCCCTTTTTTTTCCTCCCCCCCCCCCCTAAACCCCCCTTCTCTCAACAGCCTGGCTTAGCAGATTCACCTGTCTCGGGAGACGAAGACAACCCGATTTCCATCCCACGCTTTAGCGCCTCTTGGAGAGCTTAGAGTCTCTTCCAGTCAGATTTCTACACTTTAGGCAGAAAAACAGTTCGAAAAACTATAACAAGCTTTGCTCCAAATTTGTACCGCCACCCCAAAACCCAAATACGATTTTGGCTCAGCTTATTCTTTACCCAACCTTAACCCCCTCCCCCCCTTGCCCCAGCAGCCGACTTAACACGGAAGAAATAACTCGATTTGCATGAACTGAGCCAACTCAGCAGCTCAATTCATCGTCCCTCCCCCTTTTCTCCCACTTAACCCCCGCCGTTCTTCATTTTATTACACCCCCCGAGCAGAACGTTCGGGAGCGTGTAGGGCACTACACTTTGATATTCAATACTGCGCTAAAACAAGCTTTTGCACCTTTTATCCGCGAAATTTTACAAACCACACTTCGTAGCACATTCCATTAGTTCTGAAGTGAATTACTGACAATTATTTTTAATTCCATAACAAATCATTAAAGGCAATTACAGTGGAAGTCGGTTAAGACGAAATCGAAGGGTTTTTTCGTCTTAACCGAATTTTGTCTTAACCGTACCATACGAAAAGAACACTTTACGTCGCGATAACAGTGTTCAAGTTAATATCCCTACATCGGCATTTTATTACATTATAAATGAATTAAGTTTGGATTTCCGTTTATTTACATTTAACATACGTATCCATAAATTCATAAACAAATTAAGTTTTATGTAAAAGTCGGAAATTTTCTTTTGAGCCGTCTTTTTTATTACTATGTGGTCGACATATTCTTCTATGTCGTCAATTGTTTGATTCATTTTGCCGTTAGAGAATTAAAACTACTTAAAAATCTGCGCATTCGATTGAAATACTGTCGCAATTCTGATGTAGTGGGTACAGGTAGTGGAAAATCGACATCAGCGTTATAATCGCTATCTCCACGTTTTTACCAACTATGCCGTTTCTTTTCTTGAAGCGTTCCAGACAAACTGAATTCGCACTGAATTTAACTCTAATTTGTATTGCATGCACACTATCTTCTCCATTAATACAGGTCCTGATACGGGCGCATCTTGTGACCTAGCTTGTTTAATCAAACAAACAATGCAGTCTCCAAATCTTTGTGTTGGCCTTTCTCATTTTTTCCCATCCGGCTCAAACGTACTACGCTCATTAATATTGCTATAATTGCGTCTCTGTTCTTTAAAATTGTTGACAACGTGGAGTTAGCGATTCCGAACTCTTTCCAGATGTCGATTTGCGATTTTCGTCTACTGCCTTAAGAAGTTCCGTCTTCACATTTTGGATAGGGAAAAGGTAATTCGAGGCGTTCAACCCGAAAAAAAAAGTTACTTTGTCGGTCTTCCGAGACGCGAAAATTTTCGTCTTAACCGAAATTTCGTTTCGTCTAAAGAGAAGAAAAACGTCTATACAGAGAAAGGATTTTCTCGGGACCGGAATATTATTTCGTCTGAACCAATTTTTCGTCTTAACAGTTTTCGCCTTCATCGGTTTCCACTATATTATTAATTCCCTACTTTTATGTTAAAAGTGCCATATGCGATCCAGGCAACATGCGAAAGCCTACGCCTTACAAAACAAATTAAACGAAAATGCGAAAATCCAGGAAAAATTCACGCTACAACTTTTAACTTTAAACGTTTATGGGGGTCGTATCTGGTTAAAAAAAAAGGCGCCAAAAGGCCAAAAGGGAGGGCAAGATGGTGGTAAAAGGCGTGGGGAGGAGGCCAAACACGTCTTGGGTGCTGTGTACCCGTATATACCGGCGAAGGAGCGAGCGAAGCAGGAGTATAAATAAATAAAAACATATTTTTAATTTATGATGGATGGCATTCGTCTTGGCCTGAGGAGAAGCAAACAACCTTGCATCCCTGCAAAAGCAGACCAAATATTTACATGGCATGCTTTCTTGGCAACGCCAACGCTCAACTCTGACTCATTTTTTAGCCTCCCATGTTTCCCTCCACCCTCTTGCGTTGTTTTCCTTACAACAAAAAGAAAAGAAAAAGAAATAACGTCCACAAATGCTCTTCCTCTTCTCTCTATATTCCCCGTGACTCTTATTTGTACACTTAACAGACATTTTCGGACGCTTTAGACGCCCCCCCTCCCCCCAGCGCCTTTCCCGGAACTCGTACGGGCAGGACAAGAGAAGAGCTTTAAAATAATATTGCTTTCACCGAATCAAAGTCAACAATGCTATATATGACAGTATTCGTCGGGTGCTGGGCTGTACGGAAGCCAAAAGCGAGGGAGACATCATAGATTACTTTTCTTTTGTTGTTTGCGAGTGGACTGCGACGAACTGCTTGTGCCTCCTCCACCCCCCACTGTCTCTAAAACGCTAATTCTAACCTGGCAAAAAGGTATACAGCGCTATATCGAATTGTGTATAGACGATCGGGTGGGTGGAGGGTGGGTGGGGTTGGGCTATGGGGGTAAGTACAGTTTTATTTACTCATCGTAGTCCTTTCCATTATTCATGGCATTGTTTTGTGCAGTTGGACGCTGGCCCAAGCTCGTAAAACTTTTCAGTCCGTGCCTTTTTTCATCTTTGATTATCGTCTGGGAAAAGTTGCTGGTACTTTTTCCCTCTTTTCTTTTTTGACTCCTGCCCAAGCAGTCCAACAGATAACCCATTTTACCAATACAAAACTACTCCAACGTCGCGCTGCAACAATGAAAACCTCCCAGCTTTGCGCGACTCGTCTTTCCCGGTACATTTCTACCGACCTTATTTCTTAATGTTAAATTATTGTTAAAATATGCGTTAAATTATTTTTAAAATGTATGCTAAATTATTGTTACAATATATGTTAAGTTATTGTTACAATATATGTTAAATTATTGTTACAATATATATTAAATAATTGTTAAAATATCTGCTAAATTAGTGTAAAACTATATATTAAATTATTGTTAAAATATATGTTAAATTATTGTTAAAATATATGTTAAATTATTTCTTAACTTCCTTTCTTTACACTGACCCTGATTCAAAGGGCAAGCTTGAAATTGCGCTGTGTTTGCCCCTACACAAAAAATGGGGGGTTGGGGTAAGAAGGGGGGAGTGAAGGTGACTTTTGAGGCTACCGTGACGAAATGTTGCGTTGTTTTCCGAGGGGGTCTGTATAGTGTGTGGTCATCATTCTCGCCTAGTTCTTCTCGTTAGAAAAAGCTTGCAGGGAATGACGGGGTTGGTCAAGGGAGAAAGGGGGTGGGAAAAGGGTGGTGAGGTAATGTAGTAAAGGAGGGAGGAGTTGTGTACAAGGTGGTTCAAGGAAAACAATGCAACCCCCCCGTTAAAGCCATATGCAACGATCAATAACGAGCTACCCTTGTCCTGTTTGTTGCCTGTATATATTTTACCCCGTAAACAAGCTCACCAGGGTGGTGAGCTAGTTATCACGCTGGGAGGTTAAGAGGCCGCGGAGTGGGGTTAGATTTTAAAAAAGAAAAACGAAAAAATTACAGGTGACCCGACTACTTCAACGTCAGACAAACGACTGCCCGAAAAACGTTCGATTATGCCGTAGCCATCCTGGGGGGAAAATGCGAAAATTCTCTATTCGGGTAATGGGTGGCAGGGAAAGGGGAGGGAACGAAAGGGGGTGGGGGGAGGACTCTAAGCCCCGAGCCTGAGTAAGACTTCGCAGTCCAACCCCCACAGTGCTTCAGCATTTGTAAATAGCGCTTGTTTGCAGTACGAAGGGAAGTAAATAGAAGCCCATGATGGCGTCAGGACTTGAAACAACACACAAGAGTTCGCTCCCAACCTTTTCCAGGTTTTTTTTTCGTCCTTCTTTCCCATCCGTCCCTCAACTCCACGCCTTTCTTCTTACTCACTTTTCAAACATACGCTACCCGTCCAGTTATAGGCCGGAATATGACTACCACACTGTAGAAACGGGTACTGAAATTTTGGGGAATTATGAGTGTCTGAACTTAGTGGTCGCTACTACAAATTGGTACGTGGTATCTAGGTAGGGGTCCGCTCATTTGAACGGTGGTAATTTTTTACTAGTTTTGGTAATATTTTCCTAATTTGGGTGTTCTTCATCCAAATATTCGGAACGTATTCTGAAATCTGGTATATTTCTTAAATATCGGTAGCATATTTCCAAAATTCGTTGTAAAATGAATTTGTTGACTGTACGTAGGAGATTAATATAAGTCAATTACATTCTTTTAGTAATTAACAGAGCTAAGGAGAAACTCAGCTCCCGGACGTCATTAGCTTTGGAGAAACCTTCAAAAACTGTTTGTGTATTGCACTTTTCATGCTTATGAAGAGCCGAAACTAACTAAATATTTTGTGTTGACTGGCTGTGTGCATTGTTTCGTTGATATTGTTTAATTGGTCTAATGTGGAATTGTCGTTGTTAAAGTTGGATTGTTGAAAGTTCTTTTGTATTTTGCGGGGGGCGAGGGTGTATTGTTCTTCAACTTTGTATTGGTATCTTTGTTGAAGTTTTATGCTGCATGTTGTATTCCACAAGTTTGGAGACACTGTTCGACAAGTTTGTACTAAGCATTGTCGGTTAATTTGTGTTGTTGAGTGCTGTTTTACTGCGCATTTTTGTTGAAGTAATTTTACTGAGCTTTGATATTTACTGTTGTACGAATTGTTGTACGAACTATTTGCTTTATTGTTGAGTGTTATTAATCAATTAGCTTTGTGTGTGTATCGTTTATGTATTCTCTACGATTCTTGTTAAGACTGTGTTAAATTGTTATTTAATTTTGCAGCTCATATAGTAAAACAAAATTAAAAGTAAATTGCGCAGCAAAATTTCTACCGAAAACTAGCAAATGGCATTTCCTTACTATGACTATTATCAGAGATCAATTTTTGGTGTCTCATTCTTCAGTTTACGGAATGTTTGACCAATTTTTGGTTTTGCCATGTACCGATTTTTGGGGCTTACATCTACCATTTTAAAGATAAACCTACCATTATTGACTTTTGATAGAAAAATAACCCCAATCTGGGTTTTGCGTTTTTAAGTGCCGTTTTCCACCATTAAATGGAAGATTTTTCTTACAGTGCCAGTCCCACTATTTTCCTATTTTATGTTCGTTCACTTAAAACCGAACCCTTTAACCCCTGCTCGGGGTTTTAGGTTTCCTTTTGCCCTTCCCCCTCCTCCCTTAATGCAAACTACGAGTTGCTGTTCATTCGCATATATTGCTTGTAATAAACCCCCACCAAAACCGTACCCACGTGCATATCGTGTGATGAAGTTATCGCCCCGCTGGTGAACGGCACGTACCAAGCTCATTTACGATCGATGAGTCCAGTCAATTCTCCCCAATAAGGAGGCAAGGGTAAAGCGGGCGGTTATATGATAACCAATTTTTTTCTGCCATTTTCCTAAACGAGATCTTAATTACTATCTAGTTTGACTCTACTGAACTCGCTGCTTAGAAGTTTTCTCCGAGAACAGGATTCAAACGGCTTGAAAGGTCGCGATATGACGTCACTCAAGTTTCAACCCTATTTCCCGCTTCAAAACTGTCTTGAATAGAATAATTTTGCACAAAAGTTGGGACCAATTTTTTAAAAAAACTTTCTAAACTTATTTTAAACTTCTTTTTAGCACAAAAAGAGGTTGGGGGTGGAAATTAGGGGTAATTTTTGCTAATCTCGCGTCAGCAAGAAGGTTAAATCCCCCGAGAGATTTCCTTTCTTTTTTTCTTATTCTTTTTTTTACAATAGGTTTTGGCAGTGGAGGGGAGTGTCCGTGTCTCTGTGGACAAAAGCTACGCCTCCTTCGATTTGACTCGGACCATAGCATTTTTTACAACTCTTCTTTCTTGTTTGTTCGGTTCTATAGCCCCGGCTTTGAAAGGCGGCCCAAGCTAGGAGGTCCCCCGATAGCCTTTTCTAGCTTTGAATAGCGATAAACGCGCTTTGTCCACTGTGTGTTGGTTATCTCTGACACTGAAAAGGGGGGAGAGGACACAAAACCGCAACACATAGTGCACCGGATTCTATGGTGCATGACAAGTCTAGATTAGGACAAACACACAACTCAATTTCGTCCTCCGTTCTATGCATAAATACGATCCCACTTTTCCCCTCCACCCTCCACCCACCCCACCCAGTCCTAATCACCCAGAATTTACATGACTTCTTTAATCGATTATCTCAACTGTCCAGTTTTACTCAATTTTTCAGTCTTACTCAATATATAAGTTTTACTCCATTTTTGATTTTTACTCTATTTTTTATTAATACTCAAATTTCAGTTCTCTCAAATTTTGAATTTTAAACTTCCGAAGAATTAGGCAATTAATATAAAGCAAAGCTACAATTACTCTGAAGCAAAATTCGTAAGCAAATTAGACACCTGCCGAAGATATCAAGACGAAGCTTTACCAATTTTTCATTTGTACTTAAAGTTTCAATTTTACTCAATTTTCAGCTTTACTCAGTTTTTCGGTTTTAAACTTTCCAAGAATTGGGCGATTAATCAAAAGCAAAACTGCAATTACTCTGACCCAAACTCCGTAGGCAAATCAGACATCTGGCGAAGATTTAAAGACGAAGATTCTAAGATTTTAAAGATGCAGCGAGAAACTTTCAACACGGCAGTAAATGAAGCCGGAAAATCTGGAACGGAGTTTCGACCTTCAATTTTCTGGGAGTTGAAATGTCATTTCATGCCGATCGCCCATCTTCTTGTTCTTTTGGGGATATTTCCTGTCATTACAACCATTCATTCGACGGTGAATAACTTACAAAGCTATGAATAAACGCGTGGAAAGATGGGCAATATTGGCCGCTCGGTAATGTGTTCTCGGTCCTTTTCCAGACTTGAGGCCTTTTTGTCATGAAATATGACAGAGTGGAACAGAAAATGGAAGCAACATAAGCTGTACCTACTGTCGCTCAGCCACGGAAAGGTAACAATCTTGAATGTTGCATCACCAAAAGGATCCTGTTGTCGTGTGCTTTCGAGATTCCTCGCGAAGAGCAAAATCGGTTTCATGAAACCCTACTAGCAATTGTCTTCTCAATGTACTCAAAATTATTCAACACCCCATGCCCTCCACCTCGTCCTTAACCCCCCACCTCCCCTCCTGAAATGATACGAAAACTCTTATCAAGTCTTCAAACCGCTCGACAAGTATCTATCAAGTCATCCTCTCAAGTCATCTTCGGAATGGAAAACGAATGATCTCAACAATCTTCAAGCAAACCCTTGACCTTAATCTCGATCCCAAGCAGGCAAATCACCCAATCGTGGATAAACGCATTTCACAACAAAAAATAAATCAAAATACGCTTTTTACGTCATGGCTAGGTCATCACTGAAATATTTGTGTATTTCAGCAAAGATTGTTTATTTACTGTATATATTAATACATTTTTATCTATAGGCTTATACCAGTCTCTTTCTACATGATCTATTAAAGAATTTCGCGGCTTTCAGCAACTATTATTTATGTGCTGTATCCTTATTTTTTACTGTATTTTTACTTACTTACTGTATTTTTATTTACGTACTCTGTTTTATGTACAGGGGAAATCGGTTAAGACGAAAACTGTTAGGGTGGAAAATTGGGTACGACGAAATAACATTCTGGTCTCAACAAAATCTTATCTCTTTGTCTTGCAATACAGTGGAAATAGTTTACAACGAAATTCGGTCAAGACGAAAAAACTTCGGTTCCCTTCTATTTCGTCTTAACCGATTTCCACTGTATATTTATTTAATATGTTTTTTATATATACTTATACCAATCTCTTTTTACAAGATCTTCTAATTAAACTTAAGACTAAATAATTACTTCTTCAAACCTTACCAAACAGCCACGTAATCAGTTATTTCCTAGAATAACTGTCCTCAGATCGAGTTTCGACATAACTCTAATACGTATGAAACACCGTAAGAATTACGACACCAGATTTTGCTTTCCATTTACGCTGACCCAAAAACATTAACGCACCACAAATACGTCGAAACTAATAAAAAGCAGAATAATTTCTTTCATTTCAAATATTGTATCATCTCGCACCCACAATTTTCCTAAATCGCCTACACAAACTAATGCTTCACCGAATATGAAATCCTATATCCCACAGAAATCACATACTCCGTTTATTACAATTCTTTCAACCCAAGGGGGCAAAGCTATCTATAGAACAGCGAATAGCTAATTATCAAAAAACGCTTTCAAATCTCTTTTATTTTGTGCAACGATGCCCTATAATAATACGACGAATTTCAAACTTGCCACATAATACCGAAGACTCCCGTTCATTCATTAACACTCACCGTAACTTAATTCAAAAGAAATTGTTGTCCTTAATGAACTTTAAGGTCAAAACCGCACTGCAGTCGCCAACGTTCACTTCTTTCTTTTTGTGGACACAAAAATGAACGGTCATAGTTCTTTTTTTAACCCCTCGCTTCTTTCAGTAACCACCCCTTTTTGGCGGGAAAAAAATAAAGATCCTTTCAGTGGGACCCTCCTGAGAACGAAACGACGCTGACCGTGGAACAAAACGACGTCGAAGACGCCCATCAACCTGCCATCAAATCCCTGCGTCTCTCACCTCCCATTTGGCTCCGATCAAACCTTCTTTTCCTCCTTCCCTTTCTCCTAACTCCTCCCACCCCCCATTAATGCTACTCTTAACCCTCTCTTAAACCCCCCACTCCCTCTTTTACCCACGAACTCAGTTTCCTTTAGCTTATTTGTCTCTTTCGAAACCTTTTCTGCAAATCTTTATCCCCCAGTCAACGAACAAAATAAAAACATTTTGAACACAACAAACTTGCCAATTTCCATCAAAGTTAAGGATCAAAAGTTGCAAAAAAAAGGTTTCTAACCCCTCAAATTGGCCCTTTCTTGTCCTCCTGAAGAGTTGACAACTGGAGCTAGTGCAACAATACTTGAACCAGAAAACAAGAAAAAGAAAAAATAACCCCAAATAAGGAAAAAACTTTTTAACTTTTAGGCCAGAAAAGAGTCTCAGTTTTCCCCACCAGAACCTTTGTTTCGCCTATTGAGATTGTCTCCCGGGACGGGCTATGAACCCGAAACGTGCTGCAGCATCTTCAACTTCGCAACTTTTAAAGGGCCAAGAGGGGTTGAGGAGGGTTTGACCACCACGCTTCTTTTTTAACACCTTGACCACACAAAATATAAAAGAAACCTTTTTCTTTCTTGGGCAGCTACTTATACACTTTTGCAGTTGGACAATGCATGGAAATTTGGTGCAACTTTACAAAACGTCCCCGAAGTAGATGTCCCCGAAAAATGGCGGGAAATTTGAATTTCCGCTTACCTTGGTGGAATACAAGGGCGTCGAATGCGGCGAAGTGTCCAGATCAGCCGGAGAGTCACCGTTTGGAGTATTGGAAGTCGAAGGGCGTCGCGAGGTGGATAAATTAATGACACCTTCCTCGTCAGGCTCGGGATCCATCTTCACATCCTGTTTATTTCAAAGACACAATAAATAAAAAATAAATACAAATAACTAAATAGTAAATACAAAATAACTAAATAATAAATACAAAAGAACTGAATAATAAATACAAAAGAACTCAATGATAAATACAAAAGAACGAAATAATAAATAAAAATAACTAATTAAAACAAAGATAAGTGAAAACTTAAGGAAATTTTCCCGTAGAATGTCATTATGCCTAAATTTGCATGATCTCAACGGTTTCGATACATCCAACGTGCCCAATACACGCACTACACTGTAATTCCTGTCTTTGTCTACCCCCTCCCCCCACTTTGGGGAAATTTCCCTCAAATTTCCTTCCTTCCCGAAATTACTGCCCGTTGAGGGTGTCTTTTGTTATCTTTGCATACACACATAAATATATAAACTGAATTAAGGAGATTTGGGGTTCTTAGTTTAGCTCACAATTATGTGAAGAAAAGACCCCCCAAACTCCCAACAGTAAAAGACTGGTGTACAGGACACACAACAATGGCAGTGCTTTCACTTAAACAGTAAGGTCGTAAACAATAGCTAGGAAGTGACACCAATTATGTATGAAGAAGCTTTCGTTATAAGGCGAAGATAACGTATTACCCGTCCCTCACCCAAAGTACGAAAGTTGAGGTAAAAGATAAGCACGCGTAAAGGGTCACGTGTTCAATTACCCCCCCCCCAGTTTTCCCTCTTCAGTCTAAATTTAAGATCTATTGTATTGAAACTTGAATTACCTTCACTTTCAAAGCGACATCTCCCCTCACCCCTTTTTCTCCCACTTAAATCTTCCCGTAACAGTTTATGGTACAAAAGAAACTGTGCAAAACCCCCCAATTGACTTTCTTGCAGGTCGACCGCCACGGAATCTTTTGTAATGGGCAGGTTCTATAACTCTTCTTCAATACACGGATTCCGCCCTCTAACGGCACATAAGTTGAATTGAGCCGCTTTAATTCTTGTGCTTTGATACAACAGTGTCGTGAAATATTCCTACTCTAATAGAGGCATTTGAAACGTTTCCGTCGCGTTTCGAATTTCAATGTTAAATTTTCAAAGTTTTTACTGGGAGAAGTAAAAAAAAATCGTAAATATTATACACAGCGAAGTGAACCCCTTTCCTGGAGAAAAACGTAAATAATATAAACAGCGAAGTGATTCCCTCGAACTTTTGTTTTCAACTGAGAGTTTTTCGCAAGACAGTTTTGAAAGTAAGAAGCTCACGTTTTTCAATTCGCAATTTACGCCAATCCATTTATCCAACAAACTGTTTATCGAAGCCTTGTTTTGAGAAAGTTTGTTTGCCGTCAGCCGCGGTAAATAGCACGACATCATTTGGAACCCAACCAAGTTCAAGCTAATCGCGACCCATAGCGAATTAAAATAAATGTACCAGAATTGACCAGAAATTTTCGAGTGCTTACTGTGCTGACACCGCGTGACGTAGCCATGAGTTATTGCTTATTATCCATGTATTCGTTTCACTTTTTTCCGAAAAGATAATGAAACGGATTTCATCCAAACTTCCAACTATTCTAATCACTACCAATCCTTCCGACTGCCAGCAACTAAATTTCATAAATTTTCTTAAAAAAACACCGACTCTACGTTATTGTAACCATTTGCATTAAACAGTCATTTATTATTATTGTTTTCCCCATCTCTCTTTGAACCAAACTACCCAAAGCAAACATTCAATGATTTCCTATTTTATAAAAGTCAAAATCCAAATTATGAGTTGATACGGTCAAGAACTACCTAAAATGTCTGTCAAAGTTCCCTTCTTCTCCCACTAATGGAGATGTATTTACAAAGATTTTGTTTCAATAAATTCTAATATAAAAAAACAATAAACATTATCGTTGTAACTCTTTGCTTTGATCATTATTTAAATATCAATACTACAATAAATCTCTTATCCAGCCTCTGTGGTCCGGACCAGAAGCGGCATAAACGAAAAGGTTAATCCGACGGGTTCTCCGCTAAACGCATCATAATAGTGATTCAATTAGTAAAACAGAATAAAAAGTACGTACAAAGCAAAATATAAATAATTTTACAATGTTGTTATTTCGTTGAAAAATCAGCAAATTTCTAAACGAACTGTAGCGCTGCCACTGAGTTTTGTATCTGACTCTTTCCCAGCATAGGTAAAACAAAGAATATTTGTACTTTTCTAGCGAAGGTAAAGCAAAGAATATTCGCCGAGAAAGTCTGGACGAAAATGGGGCTGGTTAAAGCGAGACTGGATAACAGGACTTTTAGTGCTATCTAGCTTCTGCTAATCCGACCCAATTAACTAATATTAGTTATTCCCAAATCTAGACATTCATTTTGAAATAAATCTTACGTTATCTACGCAAAAATGTTACATATCTTTGTTAAACTTAAACTGTAATTCTTCCAATTTGTGATTACTCCCAATCATGCTTTGTCACACATATATTTGCATATATGCTTGGGAGTTGATAGCAAACTATTACAACCTAAATTCAGTACTTTCCTAATTTCTACAAATAGCAGTAAGGACACGACACTGAGTTTAGTGACGTCGTTGAGACTAATTATGATCTCTGCCCGTATCCTTGACGTAAAAGCGGGGTCTAAAGACGGCGTGGCCCGGGTTTGTATGTTTGTGTGGACCGAGGGTAAAGGAGGGCTACACATAAAAACGGTTTCGGTCGCTTCTTAACTCGGGTGCTGTGCTGAATATCGAGTAAATGGTATGTTTAGAGAGATGAAGGGGGCCAAAAAGCGTTAGAGAGCAAGTTAGCTAATGACTCGTGACCCGCACCAGCACAATTTCTCTTTTCCCTTCGCTTAGCCCTCTTTTCTTTTCTTTTTTTCCCCCAAAAAAGGTTGAATTTTTTTCTGCTTCCTATTCTGTTTTTCTACCGAGCAATGAGATTCTAAAAGCAGAGAGAACTAGGAAGACAAACAGAGACAGAACGAAAACACAAACAAATCAAATGATGAGGCAATCGGACCAAAATTTCGGGTCGACCCCGAACACGTTTTTGCCACCTTCCCCATGTTCAATTTAGCTTTAGCTCCTCTTTTCTTTTTTCCGCCTCTTTTCCAGCGTATTTTCGGCCCCCAAAACCCACGTGCACCTTTCATACGGATCGGAGCTGGTTTACCTTGGAAGATGTGAATCATTCTGCAGCATGGAAGAGAGTTTCACACGAATTCAATGTTTTTAGTCCCAAAATTCCACAATGTTTAATTTTTTTGACAGTTTAACTTACTACCATAAAAACTCACACGTCAGTTTTTTCCACTAAATGTTTTTGGGTGTAAATCAAAACACAAGTATACAATTCCACGAACCCGGCGTTTACGAACCACTCGGCCGTTCTTTGACTGTTATTTCTACCGTTGGCGACGAGCGTTGCCAGCTTACTGAAGCCAAGGCGTTAGGGGCTTGCCTTATTGTATCCTCCCCCTTTAGTTTACCCGGAACCGGGACCGAATGGAGAGAGGAGAGCGACGACACACACACACATACATACACGCATACACATGCTGAAGGAAGCCGTCTCTTTCATAGCAAACGCGTCCTTTTGCGCAAAGTACTGGACGCAGACAATACGAGCTGGACTGTCTTTCAAACCTCACTGGACATTTATAACAATACGCGCAATTATGTCATACTAGCCATAGAAACAATCGCAATAGCATTATCATGCCTACCATTGACGTTTACGAGTGGGAAAAAAATTGAAAGCGATAAGTTTCAATGATTTGCCATCCTGGGCTCCGAGTTTTGTGAAACTTTAAGTCTTGTATTATGTGTTTTTAATTTTAAAATGTGTAAGATTGGTACAAGGGAATCAAATCGTAAACGACGTCAGCGATGCCGCAAATTTGCGCAGTTTATCGTTAAATAATTTCAATAGTAAAGTTCTGGATTGTAATATCTAATGCACATCGTTGAGTGTTTCTTTCAAAATAGTTTCGTAAATTTGGGGACAGCTAATAAGATTTTAACTTTTTTGGGAAAATGCATTTTTAAGTATCTGGCCGCAAGGTACACGAAAGAACTGTTTACCTAATTTACTGACAAAATAATTCAAGTCCGGTTGGTTTCGATTTACCACCTACATAGTTTTGTTGAAAATTTTGGGTAAAAACTCCAAACTAAGTGTCCGACCTGAATTCTGTTTTCTGATAAATTAATACTTTGAAGTGGCTCTACTGAACCTTGAAATCGAATGTTTAGAAATCGCTTCTCTTCAAAAAGAGAAAAACAAAAACAAAACAAAAAAGAAAACTGAAATTTGACTCGCTTTTTATAAATTTACGAAGAACTCTTTAAAGAAAACTTTGACAATGTCCACCAGATAGTATGATACAAAACTTTACTCTTGAGATTGTTTAGTGAAATATTTAGCAGTTTTGACGAAATGGTCGACGCCGTTTAGCGTGTGATCCCCTATGGCTATGCCATTCTTTTACTCAAGGGAACTTTCCGGCTGGTTTGCTTCTATGTTCGACATTTTGCCAAAGTGCATTTAAGGCCACTGTATACTGTCCTTCTCTTATGACCATTACATGGAAAAATTGCGTGGTCGATTCTGCATTTGCCACTCCATGATTCTCAAAGGTCATTTTGACAGTAAAGTTTTAGTTGATATTCCCTAGAATTTTATGAAGAGATATCTTTGAAAAAAGGCAAAGATAATTTACAATTATTCAAGGAATTTGTCTGCTTTTCCCAAAATTCTGAGTTTCGAAAATTTATCCGTGTTAGATTCCAGGTATTATTAATTTAAAAATTTGGGTCGCAAAAGTATCGAAATATATGCAACAGTTTTAGAAAAATCGTCCATGTGATTTTCTCGTTTTCTCCCATTCAGCCAATGTAAAATAAGAGAAAGGTCAGCAAATATAAAAATATACAAAGTAAAAATGTCAGCAAAGAGCAGATGCTCACGCTGATAATAATTAATAAAAAAAAACAGAGAAAAGGGTACACAGTAGTCTTAGATATATTATGCATTAAAACGTCGTTTTGACGAACCTCCCGAGAGACAGAAAAGACATTCGGGATATCCCAAGTTCGTTATAACAAACCCTTTTACTACAAATATCCCCCTGGACCTTTCGACTCGCTCCGCAATAGCCGACACTTGCTAATAACAGATTTTGTTATAGCGAGATTCTATCCATTTAAAGCGTATTTATATTCCGGACGCTTTTCGTTTTGCTTTGGGGCTTTTCCACCGTTTCAATCCGAATACTCTTGATTGCGCCAACAGTGGCGTGTAGGTTGATTTGCATTTTTGCATAACACAGGACGGCTGTAAACGTTCCTCACCCCCTCATCCCCCGTGTCTCAACTGTTTCCCTCAAGTTTCGCTTTGTCCTATATATATGCGTGTGCGCGAGTTTGACCTCGACTTTCGTGTTTACGAGCCTGTTTTGTTTAGTCGGCGTAAATAAGGTGGTGGCTGCAAGCGCCGCCACATACAAGAACAACAACCCCCCCTTCTTCCTCACAAGACCCTTTTCACCCTCCTTTCCCCCTCCTACTCCCTCGGCTTTCCAACCTGACCCGATTTTCAAGCAGTTCTTTTACATTAATGAAGCTTGTTGGGGGCGGTACTTGGTACCCAGGCTTTTAAATTGTTATTTTACTTGTCAATAACTCAGCTCGCTTAATGACTCGATTTGCTTTGTTTGTAGGCTCGTTCATTCTGTTTGTTGTTGTTATGGCAGCCACCCGAACCAGTACTAGCACCCTAACCCCCCACCTCACCATCAACTTGAGAACCTTCGTGAAGATGGTCAACACTTGAGGAAAAATAACACTTTCCTTTTTAACTTCAATGTTTCCAAAAAATTAACCCAAAGTTCCATTTCCTGAGGGGGGAAAAGAATACACAACGCGAGGTTTGTGATTGATGTGAAAATCAAACTTTTTTCCCTCTTGCAACCGTCTTCACCGTTGTTCCTAGGGACGATAGCGGTAGAGCGCAAAGAAACTGCTTATATTCCGAGTATTAGCATCTGATAGATGGTGAGTTTTTCTATAGCCTAAGGGGCCAAGGGATTTTTGTGTACTTAACAGGGGGAAAAGATGTTACAATTCGACCGAAGAGGAAGATGTGTGTGCGATATCGAGAATGACTGTTGGTGAGGACTTGGCTTGGGAGAAAGGGAGGCTGGAGGGGTGGGGGGGTTAAAGGACCCCAGAGGAGCTTCCAAGAGCTCTTTTCTCGAGTTTTAAAGAAATAGAGAAAGAGTAATGATGGGTAACGGCAAAATGGTCCATCTGGAACCTGTCTACAGGCTTATACGGTGACTAATGACAAAGGAAGCATCTTTTACCTGACAAAAGCATCGCCAATGCTTTACCAAAAGTAGGAATGGGTTGGCTATATACACACACTGCCTCCCAACTGTTCTAGGATTTCGTAACAGAGAAGCTTATGGGGGAAGATACCCACCTCACTTTTCTCATCCGAGTCTTTTTCTTCTGCTTTTTTGTCTTTTTCAACTCCCACGCAAAAGGAACGCACCGAAATTGCGCCAGAGAATTTATTTGATGGAAACATATTTTGGTAATAATCAATCCTCCACTAAGGAATCCCTATTTTCGAAACGGAGTATCATACGACCGTCCGTTAGCGCTCTCACACCGTAAGGCCCCATTTACACCGCATACATAAGCAGAAGTGCCTTCTTATTCATTACGAAATGTAAGTAGTTACACTTTCTTCAAGGGTAGATTTCCTTATGTGTTAATCAAGCACCTTCGATACTTTTAACTACCTAGTATTTTTCAAGGGATAGTAGTGGCCGAAAAATAAATTACATTCCAATATAAATTGTGTTCTAATAACCAGTATGAACTCGTCCTTATTGGCATGTTAAAAAAACATCTTACATTGCATTAAAGGGGGTTCATAGGCGGAGAAATAAAGTCCTTATAAAATAGCCACAAGTTCTAAATAAATAATAAAAATAATAAAACAGTAAAAATACAAGCAAAACAGTAAAAAAATAGTAATAAAATCTTACATAATCAGTCAGAGGGGGTTCATAGGCGGTCGACGTCTACTTGGAAAACTTACGCGGACGATTTTGCATTTACCACTCAATGTTTCTCGAAGTAATCTTGACAGTTAAGTATTAATTGATAATCCCTAGAATCATACGAATAGGTTTCTTTGAAAAAGACAAAGATAATTTACAATTCTTCAAGGAATTTGTTCACTTTTTTTCAAAATTCTGAATTTCGAAAATTTCTCCACGTTAGATTCTAGGTATTATTAATTAAAGTTTCGCTGTCAATTTAACTTCGAGAAACATTGTGGTCCAAAAACTGTCGAAAAATATGCAACAATTATGGCTAAAATCCTCCACGCGATTTTCTAATTTCTCCCATTTAACCAATACGAAACAAGACAAAGGGTATCCAGTGGCTTTAACGGACACATTCTTCTAGTCCCTTAGACCGAGGATCCGAACATCCCTAACATATTCGACGAAAAGCGACCAAGTCGTTGAAATATCATTTTTCGTTCTGAAGTGCTCGCTCTAAATCGTCGCTTCCACGAACGTCATCGCAAACGCGGAGCAAACAAGCTAAGCAAACGCTTAAGCGAACCCGCCTACTTTTTTTAGCCCCTCAAAATGCGGGTCAACCATCGTTTTCCGGACGTATGGTAAAACCATAGTGACAGTACAAGACCTCGTTGTAACGACAGGTAATGTACTAGAAAAGTTTGAATTGTGGAAGTTACAAACCATATTCGTAAAAAAATACAAGTTCTCGTAACTTGTTTAGAACGTATTTTTGTAAACTTATCCGTGTAAAGTTTCGTAACGTGTTTTACAAAGACTATCGTATTACTTTTTGCATTTACTTTTTACAATTTCGTACTAGTTTTCTTTACTAGAAAAAGTTAAAGTTAAAAAGGCCATATAAGAAATTTATCGTAAAAATACAATTTTTTTACGGTGTTGGAAGTCGGGACGCACGAATCCGGCCATAGTCAACAGTGAATATTCGATACACGCAAGCAGGCCTCGTCAAGTGCGGGCTCCGGTACCAATGCAAGTGGTAAGCCATGTAATAGACGCAAAGGAAAGGTGGAAGAAATGGGGAGAGCTTCAAGGGTGGTGGGAGGGAAAGGACAACAATTGCTAAGCAAAAACCTGCTTCCTATCTTGTTTATTTAGATAAAAAGGTGTCTTTTTAGGATTTTTTTCTCTTTCGGGATTAGAAGGGGGTGGGAGGTCCCTCACTTGAAGCTCTCTCTGTCTCGTTTTTCGGGGGCTTCCTTGTTTGCTTTACCTTCTCCCCAACAAATGGCGTTTCCCTCTAGGGATAACAAGGAAACTCCGCCTAGCCTCTTCGTCTAGCCTCCAGCTTCCATCACAACAATAAACAACAAACAAATTCGTAGATCTCTTAAAGGGGGGAAAGAAGGAGGCTTAAGGGGTGGGGGACGTGGTGGTAGGGGGCAAAGATGTACCCTTTTCGTGTTGTCAAGCTACTGATGTGCTTCGTCACGACAGTTTGCTTTGTAAAAACGAACATAATGCGCTATCATACGAGTTTTTCCCCGTCGTTGAAAATGGGCCGAGTAATCTCGCCAAATTACACGCGTTGACATCGGATATAGTTAGCCTTCTTCCCTGAGGCTGGCAGGTTTAAGTTTCCGCCGTAGTTGTACTCGGGGAGAGTCACATCTTTAGAATACTAAGCACAACTCTCCTCAAAAGAAAAACGATAATAAACTGTCCATCCGATACTTAACAACGGCGGATTGCGCCATTGCTCGTGAACCGTTTCCACAACAGAATTTCATATGGAGCCCACAACATTTTCTCGTCCCCAGGTAACAAGGAGCAACGTTCGGAATCCTATTATGTTTCCAAGCAAATAAGCATTCAATTTGGGGGGTGAGTTCCCACAATTCAACTTTTCGACTAGGGTCGGCAGAAAAGAAAAGAAAAAAAACTATCACGAAAAAAAAGGTGAAAAGCAAAGAGGGGCTAAGACACGTAATTCCAGTTATGAAGCAGCCAAAATAAAAACTTATAGCATCTTAGGCTTCTTTTCACCCGCCTTCTACCCTTCCTTATACAAAAAGGTTGTTTATTTCGCAGGGAGGGTGGGGTTTGCTTCACAGGCTGGGCTTGAAATCACCCCCTTCTCGCCCATTTTGCTCCGGCAAAGCGACGAGGTGATTTATGAGTTCATAAATCCCATGGAAAAGCTGAGGAATTATTATTATTCGCCTATGCGAGCTCTCTACCTCTGTTATATTGTATATCACAGCTTCACCATAAATACACTTCAAAAGCGCCATCGAGTTTTCCTTACTTAGCTTCTTTCCAGTGAAAAAAAAATTGAGAATATTTCTTGCAAAATTATCAAACTTCTTTAAAACAGCTGAAAGTCACTCTTAGCCCGAGTCAGTCAAGCTTTATTGCCCCCACCTTAACGTAAAGGGCCTCGCTGCTGGCAAATCGAAACCAATTCAACAGAATTTCGAACACGAGGCAGAGAAAAATTTATTTTTCTCGAACATCGGAGTAATGAATGAGGCTTTTTGGAATATTAGCGACCAGGAAATACAATCTCCAGCGTTTCACCGTGTTTACGGTTCTGGCATGAAGAAATACGCCAGATGAAGCTTAATGAAGTCGCCGAGCTAATGTTTGACTTCGGGGCCATTGTTATGAAATCCCTGGGCCGATAGTTGTAGGAACGGTGGAATTGCTGATAACTTGAAAAATAAAAGTCGGCCAACTGTGAAGCTGCAAAATTTCACCGTAGGCCTGGTGAAATCGCTACTTTGTGACGGTTGGCCGTTCTGGCGGTCACAACTGTCGAGTTATGGAACACCGTTAATGCGCTTCTGATTGATTTTTTCCCATATTAACACCACTGTATACCCTTTCTCTTGTTTTACATTGACTGAATGGAATAAAGGACAGAACTGTTCGGACGATTTTCCGTAACTGTTGCATATTTTCCGCTAGTTTCTCGACCAAAATTTTAACATTAATATTCGCTAAAAACTAATGAGGAAAAATTTTCCAAATCCAGAATTTTTGGGAAGAAAGACAAATTCCTTGAACAATTGTAAATTATCTTTGCCTTTTTTCAAAGATATCCCTTTGTAAGAATTCTAGGGATTATCAAAGAAAACTTTACTGTCAAAATTAGTTTGCGAAACATTGAACGGTAAATGAAAAATCAAGAACGCAAGTTCTCCATGTGATCGTCCATAAGATAAGGACAGTATACAGTGGCCTTATTCGGTCGAACTTGCAAAAAGAATTTCCTTCGGTGATTTGATAAGAGTTTCCATGGCTAGTAACAGATGATTACGTTCCCATTGCAAGAAAATCCCATTTTGGGAAAAATGTTGCGAAAAATCCATTTCGGGAAATAAAGCACTTGATTTGTGTCGTAATGTTCTCTACAATGATAGCATGATTGTTGAGAACAGCTTTTAAAAGTCTAAGGCTTTTTTTACATTCACAGAGTACTCTCTTCCAAAGAAGCAATTGCGAATCAATTTGACCGGTCGTTAGTCCATTCTTTGTTACGCCTTTTTTACCAGTAAGAAGCGATGATAATTGCGGACCAGTAAATGGTAAAAAATAGAATAAAAAATACACATTTTAGAAATTCATTGCAAAAACTGGAAGACTTTGCATGCGGAGTCTCAGTTTGTATTTCAACGGACTTAAACAAAAATTCTTGAATTCAACTAAGCTTTAGGTAAAACTATCACACGGTTATAATGAAAGCAAGGAAAACA
Organism: Triops cancriformis; assembly: GCA_020615345.1. Classification (NCBI taxonomy): domain Eukaryota; kingdom Metazoa; phylum Arthropoda; class Branchiopoda; order Notostraca; family Triopsidae; genus Triops; species Triops cancriformis. The sequence goes on along the minus strand of JAHZNP010000437.1, from coordinate 20,219 downwards.
GTCACGTGACGGACAGAGTTCGTTCTAGCATACTGAAAAACGGAGTTCGAACTGGACTGGTGGAAACTCCGGTGTAAAAACAAAGTTAAGACACGAACGCTGAATCCGAACACCTCTTAAAAATCGACAACTGGAGTGTCCTATGCGTTGCTAGAGCAAGGAATTTACGATAATAATAAAAAGAAATGTCCTTTTGTCTTCGCTAAGAACAAAATTCAAACCTGCCGTAACCAAAAGCTCATTTCACCATCTAGGGCGCCCAAACAATTAAATATGCACTAGCTTAATGAAACAATTCCTACACAGCGTCGTGATTAAATTTCATTTTTGCAGATTTATTTCAAAGCCAGTCAGATTCGGTTAAATCCAGCTAAGAAGGCAGATATTATCAAGCTCCGCTTCGAGCAACAATGAAGTCAGCACGTGAAAACTTTCGAATTTCTTAAGACAGATAAGATTTCAAAGAATTCATTACTAGAATTCCACTTTTCCGTTAACTCAAATATCGCTAGGAACAAAACTTAAATACTCTGCCATACCCAAAGATGATTTGATCATTTAAGCACCCAAAACAATGAAATATTCGCGAGCTTATTATCTCGACGATTTTAAACAAAGTTTGTTCGGAACACATTGTCGGACACTCCAAACGCAATTCAACAAAATGCAACCAATTCAAACGCTTTGCAACGTGCTAAACCTTTTCCCTACAACACAAACTAGGTTAGAGAATCTACGATTTACACAAATTTTAAATACGAGAATCTGGCTTTAACATCTCTAACATCAATAAAACCCCTTCGAAAATGTCTCTAATACGATAAACCCGGTGCCCCAAAATTTCCACAGTAGAAACTTTAGTCCAGTTTCATTCAACGGAGACATTCCTTTGTAGTTTCGTTACAAGTAAAAAAAAGGGCGAATGGGAGGTAGTTTTGGCCTACGGAGAAAGTTCCGGTGCTCCCTGAACAAGAAAGTTGAAGCAACTAATTAAAATGAGTCCTGGGCTTTTGGTGGGCTCGATAGCTTGTGCAGCCCCCCCCCCCCCTCCCCTCCAACCCTTTCGTCCAACACTCACATATATATAGCCCTTAGGAAAACTTTGACTTGTGCTGGAACTTGGCGATTTTGCAAGCACCAATTGTTCGCTGCTCACACAGCCCGAGCCTTTTGCGCCTCTTGGCCTTCTTGCCTTGTTACTTTCAATTCAATTTACCTGCCCAAGCCATCAGGGGAGGCTCAAGCTTCTCTCTCTCTCTTCCCTCTCCCTTAAAAGCTTGACGAACTTTATCTCCCAAAGGCTGCTGCTACCACCGCCCCCGATTCTCTCTCGCTGGCTTCTTCGGCTCTTCTCTTTCTCCTTTTGCCCGCCAACTGATGATGCTGTTAGCATTACAAGCCACTTGTGTTGGCTTTTCCACCTCAGCGAGCAACCAGTTGCAAATTCGGACTAATTATAATCCCTTTTTTTGTGTTTGGCGCCCCGTTTCCGAGAATCGCCTTTCAACCCTAGAAGAATCTTGTTCGTGGGGGGAAAAGTTTTGCGTAGAAACTGGCCATTGCAAAGCGAAGAGACCTGCAAAAGTGGACGAGTTCTTGACAGTACAGTGAACTCTCGGGTTTAAGGTGAGTTGACGATGGAAAAACACAAGGGTTCAGCTTGGGACGAGTACGCCACCTACGATCCACTCTGAAGACGCTAACAGGCTTGCCCAATAAGAAAATCGCGGAGTCCATGACAAAAGAGATGCGAAGACAACTGTACTTTCAAATGAAACTGAGACTAGGAATTAGTCATTTATTTGGTGAAGGTTTGGAACATCTGCACAAACGTGTCACGAGTCATTTTCTTTTTTTTATTTATAAGACGTACGACGTCGAATCATCGACGTATTAACGTTTTTGGTTTTCCTTTTGTGTAATTTTCTTTATGATTTTTTGAATGTGCCAAGGTTTAGGTGCAGTTTAAAATTACTGGAGCACTCGTAAAAATCGGTGCCTTGATTGTACCCAATACTGCACCAAGCCTACTACTATTCAGAAACCTGTATCATTTGTTTACTAATAAACTATTTTACGAATTGAAAAAAACTAATACTAAACACTAATAATATAAACTAATAATACAGAAAACGAATTCACAAATAAATATATATATTTTTTAAATTACTTTTTAATACTAGAGCACTCCAGTTTTTTTTTGTAGCTGCACTCAGTTTGTTTGAAAATAGAGAAAATACAAATAAATGTAAATTACATTTATTTGTACATTAGTTTGTTTATTTGTTTTGTTTACCCATTATATTATATAATAGGTAAAGTAAAACAAATAAACTGTATTTTAAGCACAATTACAGCATGTTTTCTACCAAGAGTTACGAAGTGATATTCTCTGAACATATTTTTTAATGGAGAACGACTACGAGGAATAAAAATAGGTAAATAATTATAAACTGCGAGGCTCCGGAAGCGATTTTGGAAAATACGTGTCAGTAAATGGAAAAACCGAAGGTCTCGTCTGACAATGGGTAAATCAGCACGAAAAGTTGACAGCCATTGCATTGCATGAGATGTTGATTGCATTGTGCAAGTGCGTATCTGTTTACCTTGCTTACCTAAACAAGCACTCGAGTGACGTCATACAGTTGGGGGTTTCACGTGTTTGAATCACTGAAAGCTTTCGGGCCCGTCGCACGATCTGTTTAAGTTTTCGTTTTTCCAATAGCTTCCGTTTAGTGACTGAGTGGTGCTAAATAAAAAGTTCTCAATTTGGACTTCCTGGATAAAATGTCACAAAAAAAACGAAACGTGTTCAAAGAGTTTTTACGTTATAGCATAGTCTATAACAGTAACTGTATCGTTATTTAAAATGCTAAAATGTACCAATGTACACAGAAGGCATACATTTTAAATACGATTAATTTGACCATCTAACACTCTCAAAACACCGGAATTATCAAGAATTATTTACTTCAAATATTAGCCCTCTAATAATAAGAAAATTATTAATATGATTAGTACCGTCGAAGACTTCTTAACCAGCGTCTTTGGGATCGGACCCGAGACTGGATAAACGAAGGGCTGGTTATTCCAAAAAAGGGGAAAAAAAGAAAGAAAAAAACACGTAGTAAATAAGAATAAAAAATAGTACACATTCGTTACACGTGGTGTATATACAATAACTAACTATTAAACATTTATTTCTTTAGTTAAATAGTCTGTACTACATAACTACCTATTGAATGTGTATTTTTTAGTTAAATATATGTGTACTATCTAACAAACTATTAGAATGTACTCTTTAGTCAAATAACGCAACTTTTCACAACAAATTATAACTTTTGTCTTTTGACTGTTGAGTATTGTAAATTTCTCAGTGTGCATCAGAAAGACAACCTTCGGAGAAAGTCTTGACAGACACATGGCAGCTTTGAACGATAGTGGATCAAAGGATCTCTACTGCATTACACTAATCAATTGCATTATACTATCTATAATTATCATTATTATTTAAAATAAATTCTATAAAAAAACGAAATATAAATATATACATTATTATTTAATAAAAATGGCTAAAAATATAAATTTATTATGTAAAGAATTTTTAAAAAATAGAAAAACACAACATTTTTACGGCGCAACTTCTTCCTACGCTTACCTCTCACCAAAAGTTACCTTTCTTTTATCTGACTGCTTGTAACACAAGTTACCCACATTAGTTTATAAGAATGACGCATCTTTGCTTAACTTTCATTCTTCTTTGAAAATCCTTCAACCATTCCACTCGTCTCCCATCTTCCAACGTGTATCTGTTACCCCGCCAATACCCCAACAACGTCTTCCTTTGTTGTTGCCCACCCAAAAGCTAACCTTGTCTTTTAATAAGTATCACCGAGTCCTCTTCAACTTTACAAACACCCCAAACCCCCACTCTGCGGCTTTTGTCAAGATCCTTTTCTAATTAAAACCGACTTCTGACCATTGCACTGTGTAAAAGGTTTGTCCCCCCCACCTCCTCACCCTCGCCCCAACCCTTCTCAAGCATCCTTCGACGTTGTGGTGCGCCTTGTGTCTCTTCTCCCAACTTCATTAACCAAAACTCTTTAATGACTTTCATTTGGAAAGGGCGGTCCGCCCACCAACCCCCTCATTTCCTCAAAAATCGTCCTCCCGACCGCCCAAAGGTGGAAAAACGTTCTGTTGACAATCGCAAAAGACAGAGCACCGATGATTTGGTCGTCCGTGGGGGGCTTATGGGACGTTTTGGTGGGGGTGGGAGTGGGTGGAGGGGAGGTTTTTGATAGTTCAAGACAAGCTGCTGCCATGCTTCTCATAAACTTTTCATCTGCCCATGCCACAGTGACAAAACCCTCAAGTAAGAAGCGAGCAGCAGCACGCTCGCCTCATTTGCATACGACGATCATCAGAGCTCTCTGTATGTGTATATATAAAACGGGGTTGGAGGTGGGGGGTTCGGGCGGTTAAAGAGGTCAAAAATTAAAGGGTGGACTTCCTCCCTAATTATCTCTTTTAGAAACAGTTTGCTAGGAAGCTTCTTACACAGGCCTTCTCCCAGTTCTTCACTTCTGGCTCCTCTTGCGGCGTCTGTCACTAGGAGAAGGAGGGGGGGAGGGGGGTCGGACCATCTCGTGGTCCCCATCCTCGGCCCAACCATCCCGATACGGAAGCCCAAAATGGCACGAGAGAAGTTTTAATGAGAGAAATTAGAATAACACGGTGCAATGCAGGGCGACAGACACACACACACTTATTACTACCGCCCGAAACCAACCAACCAACGCCGAAGAAGAAGAAGAACAAACTCTTCTCGTAACTCCCGGGCTCTTCTGTCCCGAAAACTTTTCGGAGAAGCTTTGCTATCACGATCTTCTGCCGAAACCAAAACGCCCAATTTTGTCTTTTACCCCCCGAAGTCGGTGCTGATAGTCCACTTGAGCCATTCTGAACGTGTATCACTTTGAACCAATCTAACCATGCTTCAGTTTACCTCTTTCTCTTAAACAAGCTCTCCACTCCCACTTCCCCCAAAAAAGGTCACGTGAATTCAATTGATTCGATAAATTAAGTAAGGGATTTTAAGATATTCCCATCTAACGAACAGCTAACGAAATCCTTTTAATTCACTGTTTAATTCGCGTATTGCAATATTTTTTTTAAAAAAAACAGTGTTTAATTGTATAGTGGAAACGGATTAAGTCGAAAACTGTTAAGACGAAAACTGTTAAGACAAAAAATCGGCTAAGACGAAATAACACTCTGGTCTCGACAAAATCCTATCTCATTGTATTGCATTACAGTGGAAATCGGTTAAGACGAATTCCGCTAAACGCAAAAATTTTCCGGTCGCTTCGATTTCGTCTTAACCGGTTTCCACTGTATTTGAAAGCGTGAGCTGTGATGATTGCTAGAACTAGTCTAGAGCTGTGGTATGACAGCAATAATTTCTAGGTGTTTCAATCTTAAAACATTCAGATCCAAAGGACAGCCAAGGAAACAAATTTAATTCACTTATTCCTCCCGCATTTATGTAACAAACTTCTTCGATACCGACTTCGCTTCAATGTAACGTTGAACTACAGTAGAAGCCCTTTTATCCAGCCTCACGTTGACCAGCCGTCGCTTTAATCAGCCAGGCAAAGACTTTCTCAGTGAATGGCTCTCCGATGCGTACTTTCTTGAAAACTGGCTGTTGCGTAAGATTCGAAGACAACAGAATAATTGTATAAATAATTTGATTTCGGCCTGCACTGATATACAATAAATAATATTATTTTTATTTGGTATTAATAGTAATAATAAATAATAATAATAAATAATCATATAGGAAACTAGAAACTATTAACAACACAAATGTTTATTAAATATTTACATGGGCACCTTTTCTTGCTACTTCTACATCTATAATTGCTACGGTATTGCTTTTTCTTGTTAACCAACTTTTGGTTTATCCAGCCTCTGTGAGTGGCGGTCCCCTAAGGGCTGAATAAGAGAGTTTCTGTTGTGTGTTGTGGGATGAAATTGATTGCGTGACAAGAAATACGCACAGTTGGGTAAGTACGCAATACTTTGGAAATTTAATGAAAGAAACCTGCCAAAATTACAGCCATTATGCCATCCATCAAATTATGTGTACACAATACAGTAGAAGACCTCTTATCCAGCCTCGCTTTAACTAGCCGTAATTTCGGCAAAGCTTTTTACCGCCAATCCGTTTTCTGTTGCCCCATCTAGGAGAAATTAAACTGCACGAATTCTCAACGATGAAGTGGTAGTCCGTCTGGAAAATTACTGATTATTTAACTAATTTAAATAGTCTATAATTTCTATTCTTATACAACACACGTATTTGTTCTACTCATTTTCACTGCTTATAACTGTATTTCTTTTATTACTTTTAGGAATGACTAGCTTTTCGTTTATCTAGTCCAGTGTGTCCGGTCCCGTAACGGCTGGATAAGAGGGCTTATACTTTACATTGTGGGACCAAATTCATCGTGGGACGAGAAATTCGCACAGTTGGATAAGTAAGCAAAGCTTTCCAAGTTTGGTGAAACCAATGTGTGCACAACTGCATGTGCATTACAGTTCAATTATTTGTGTATCGCTTAAACATATAAGACGGGACTTGCGAAAAAAGGCTTGTCTAACCCAAAGCGTTCAATGCACTCGCTTTTTATGCACTACAAATGAGAAAAATGTTTTAAAAGTTAAGTACTACCCTCGCGAATTAACGAGAACTTGACAATCTAACTTTACTAAACAACTAGCCACATTAATTTACTAACCAACTGTAACAGCTAATAATAGAAACCAATTGGGAGCCCAACCTTATTTTCATAACACACAAAAGCAACAACTGAAATAACACGTGAAAAATGTAAAAACAGACTAGTAAATACAAAGGTCCGACAAAAGTCGCAAGAATACGTTGGTCGTTATTCTGTTCGAAAAAAATCAGGCTAATTTTTTACTAGGCTTGCGATTCCATCTTAGTCCCTTTTAAATAAATAGAGACATTCCTTTTCATTGCATATCAGTTTACTGCATAAACGTCATTAAATGTAAAACTTTTTCATGTCCCGTTGGAAATCTGGTACATGGCAACTTCGAATAAATTTGTCTGATTTCGCGAAAGGAATTCCTGACTCTGAAACTCAGAAAGACTTCAATTTAAGACCTTTAATTCCTGAAACTATGAAAGACCTGAAATCCTCAACATTTCTACGAAGCACCTTCGCTTATGTTCAAATGAAAATCAAGGATAATATTTTGCGTGGATGGCGAGAATCTCTAACCTTAACTTATATACGTAACTGTTTTATAGGCAACTACATTTTTCTATGTTATATAAGCAACTATTGTGTAGGCAACTCCCTTTTTTCATATTATATAGGCCACAGTTCTATAGGCAACTCCAATTTTTATGTTATATAGGTAACTGTTCTACAGCAACTCGATTTTTATTTTATTGTTTGTACTACATTATATAGGCAACAGTTATATAGCAGTTATATAGCAACTCCATTTCCAGTATATTCGTATAACTGCATACTGCCCGCGAGGTCCCGAGCCTACTCAATTAAGCGAACTTCACCTTCATGATATCGGTAATAAAAATAAAAAATAAAAAAAATTACCATGAAAGTATAATTTCATAATGTTTGGTAGAAAACCCAACTGTGTGGAATTCAGAGCTTATCACCAATTCCAAGTGTAAATTACCACCAAGCTTACGACCCTGACTTCCACTTCGTTAAACGTTTGGTTCGGTCCAAAAAGCAATGTTTCGCATGTTCAAACAGTTATTACCACCCCCTAGGAAGTAAGGGGGGGGGGAAGCTTTAGGCGGAGGATGCGGAATCGGAAAAGAAATCCATGCTAGAGCATGGAGGTCAACAGGTCATCACCACGAAACATATGTTTCAGTCATGTCAGGTTGGTGGACGGGTTTTTAGCTCCGCGAGCCCAAAGGAGGCAATTTGAGATAAGCGGAAGATGAGGGGGGTGAGGGTGGTCCAGTTACCCCTCCTTCTCCCCATACTCGACATGCTCATATACTACAAGCCGTTTTTACGTCATTAGAGATTCCGAAACCAATTCCTGCCAACTTTAAAACCTGAGAGGGGGGTTAGAGACTGGACACCATCCAGCTACCTAACACCCCTACCGGCCAAAGTCCCACCCACCCACCCACCCCCCAAGAAAAAAGGTCCATTGAAGAAAACTCACCCCCACACAAAAAGCGCTCTCGTTTGAAGGCAACAAGGAAAAGTCTTCGGGGATCCTAAAAATGACCCCTCCGGTTCTCTCATTCTCTTTTCTCTTCTCTTCCACAACTTTTTGTCCTTCAGGCTGACAGGTGACAGGTCAGAAATGTTTCCACCCCGAAACCCTAACCCTCTTACCCCTCCTATCCACCCTCTCTTTCTAGCCAAAGCTTCGCTTTTGCGCAAAAAGTTAATTTCCCGCGCCCTACACGACGCACACAACAAAGACTACCTCCCATTTTGACTTTTTTATTTACGGCTACGGTGCACCCTAAGCGTGGTATAGGGGAATCACGTGTTAAATGGCGTCAGCGGTTCGGCCACAAGTACTCAGTTATTTCCTTAAATAGTGTCAACAGTAAAGTTTTGGATTGATATAGCTAGTGTATATCGAAGATGTTTTCTTTTAAAAGTCTTTAGTCAATTTGTGAAAAGCGAACCAAAGTTCAACTTTGTATGTAAAAAGCATTTTTTAAATAAGCATCAAGTTACATTAAAGCAGCTATTTTTTACCATTTATTTCGGCGTGAGCAGAGCAAATTGCCTCCTTTGTGCTTGACTAGTGGGTCATTTACCGTGTTACAGGCAAAAAACGTACCAGTTTAGATCATTTATAAACGAAAATGGAATTCAAATCCGTCGGTTAGTTTGCGATTTATTACCTAAGTAGTTTTCTGAAGTTTCCTACTATAAAACTAAAAGTCAGTTTTGAATGCAGTTTTCGTTAAAAGAATACTTTTAAGTGGCTCTAGTGAACCTTGCGATCTAATGTTAGAAATTGTTATAAAAATAGTTGACCAAATCTAATTCGTGGATGAGCATACAATTTGTTTCTATTTCTCTCTCTTTTAACTGATGAGTGGTAGCCATAAAAAAGCAGAAGACGATAATGTGTCAGTTTGTTGACATAGTTTGTCTTTAAACAATACACAACGTTGCTTTTCTGCAAAAAAAGTTGACATTTGACTCACTTTTTATAAATTTACCAAGATTTTTTTAAAAGAAATTTTTGACGGTGTGCACTAGATAATATTATTTAAAACTTTACTGTCGAGAATGTTTAAGGAAATACCGAGTAATTTCGGTGATATCGCTCACGCCGTTTAGCATGTGATTTCGCTGTACCACTGTTTACCGCCTTTCTCTTACGGACGAGTCCGTGGAAAACTTGAGTGGACGATTTTCCATTTACCACTCAAAGTTTCTCAAAGTAAACTTGACCGTAAAGTTTTACTCGATCATCCGTAGAATCTTACGACGAGATATCTTTGAAAAAAACGGAAAAGGATATTTTACAATTCTGCAAGGAATTTGTCGACTTTTTCCCAAAAGTTCTTAAATCGAAGATTCCTCCACGTTGGATTCTATATCTTACTTTTTGTGTTTTGTATGTCTTACGTATTTTAAAAAAATTCTGCTCGAAAATTATAAAAAAATACGCAACAATTCTGGAAAAATATTTTTTTTCTGTTTCTCCCATTCGGTCAATACAAAATAAGAGAAAGAGTATACAGTGAAGTACAGTACAGCACAGACTTTAAAGACTTAACGTAACAATCTAACTTTACTAAACAATAAAAGCCAATCTAACGTCTAATACCAAACTTACCATTAGAAGCGTTTCCTGCCCCAAATCAAAGTTTCCCTCTCAAACCAATGCGAGTTTCAGTTTGGGTGCGAAAACTGCGCATCCAGCGCAAAACTACCCAAACTTTCTGGCGTTTCTAGCGCTGGGCCACCAGGTCCGAGCTCGTATTATCCAAAGGAGCACTGTGGTACACCTTTCAACCAACAGTTAAAGTACTAGTGGGGAAAAGCGGTCCGTTCTGGAAGTCTCGTTGGCGTTTCAGCAACAAGCCACTCTGCTCGAAGAGGCTGGCAATGGGCTTTTTCTACGTTAATGGAATTCCCATAGAGATTCTTCCTTGGACACCTCCTCGTGCGTTCATCAGGTGGTTCCCAAGTCAGGAAGGAACACGGGAAGGGGAAAACACAACCGGAAGCGATTAGGACATCTTAGTTTCCTTTCCTCTTCTGGTTTCCAACTCTTCCGTGTCTTCCAACAGTTTCACTATTGCACTCGATTGTGTGACTCAATCACGTAATGGTGACCTCCCCAGCCACTGAAAGGGGTGAACGATTAACTCTCTTTCGCCGAAGCCAGCGCAAATGCCTCCCCAACAGAACACGATGGGTCTTGACCAATGCCCGAACACTCCGAAACGACCATCACCCGCGCTTGACCAGTTTGAAAATGAAGAGCAAGATGAGGTAAAACGCTTAAACTCGGCCAGGCAGAAAGAAAATGAGGAGAGAGGGAAAAAAGAAGGGGGAGGGGGGTCAAAGACAGAGAGAAAGAGAGACCCAGCGATGCTATGCAAAAACCCCCCGCCTTTTTCCCGTAAAACTTGTTGGGCTCCTTTTGAAGCCTTCCTAGTTACCCCCCAACCCCCCCTTCTTTTGGAAAAAGCTAGTTTATGTTCTCCCCCCCCCCTGTTTTCCACCTTCTTAACCCAAGCTAAGAAAATCAGGGGGTCAACTCGGCTTGCAACAAGATGCCGAACCCCCTCTTAACAATCTTTTTCTCTTGTTTCTTCTTCTTCTTCTCTTTTCAGTTGCCTTCTCACGCAATATCCCTCCCAGCCAAAAGACAAGAAAATGTGACCCGATTTTTTTTTTCATCCGACTTTACGCACTGGACGATAATTGCGTCTTACACGTCGTCACTCATTTACTGCCGAAAGGAGGTTTGGAATACTTATACGGTGGGGGTAGCGGTTTACACCTAATGGAATTTATGCGTTGTTAGAGCTGGAGAATTTAGTTGAAAGCGATTAGTATTTTTTTAGAGAGGTTGACGCGATGACTTTAAAAGAAGGCGATGCAGAAAGAAAGTTTTGAAATGAAGTTTTGGAGTTATTACGTATTTCTTTCTAAAATGGTTGGTTGACTTGTATGTGTTTTTGTGGATAACAGTTACTATGGATGGTTATAGCCGACTTGTTAATGTAAAAGAATGCAACTAAGAACGCTTATGCCTAAGCTTTTGTTATACAGAAGGGTTGGACAGCCTAGGAAAGCTTGCAAGTCTATTTTGAGACTGTCAGTAACATAAAGAAAGCAGTTTGTTTTTCACAATTTGCTGTGATAATGTCTCAAATGAATGCGTTGCATTTCTGGAATTACTGTTAATGTTGTACGTTGTATTTTATAGCGTGCGTGAAGCTCGTTGCCATACGTGCGCTTTGTTTCCATTTAAATTGCTACCTTGTCTAAATTTTAAGTTTGTAAACGCCAATTAAATGCTCAATATCTCAATCTCAGTGTAATATCGTTCACACGAATCTAAAATAAATATAGGATAAGCCACATTATCCAGTGTATAGAGGAAAGCACTGGTCTTTGCGGTATAGACGAAAAGCCGGGTACAACGAAAAGTATTAAACAGCCCATATAGGTTATTAATAAGACTTTTTCACATGCGTAACTTTTATGTATGAATGCTTATTAAACTGTGATTTTTATTTACTACATTATAGGCATTTCAAAATTGTTCAAATGTGATAAAGAACTCTTGCTCATAAAACGTAACGAAAACTTAAACTGTACACGGTAACATGTAGTACTCACGTCAGAAGACGTACTACAAATATTAAAGATTTGCTTTTGAAAAGAATAGAATCCGTAAATCACACTTTTGTTCGTCTTATGATTCAGAAGACGCAGTTGACAAGCGCTTGGTAAATTGGCAAACTTGAGAGCTCTCAAAATATGATAACGATGCTCTTCTTACAATAATTGCAACTTAACCTTAATTTCTAGGGAAATAATTTTTTTTTAAAAAAAGGCCGATGTTGTAGAGTATAGCGCACTTTTTGGTCTCCTAAAATGAGCAGCCGTAGTAAATCTCGAAAAAAAGTGACGAAGACCTGTCCTGCGAAAGAGGCTTTCTACTGTGTATAATACTCAAATACCAGCAAAAGTGTTCCAGGAATTAATACAATTTCTACGCTTTTATCCGAACACACCTTACAATTCCCACACGTGGCAAAGGTCACTTACGGGAATCCGAACATGACTTCCCCAACATGTGTTCCCGAGAGGGTTAATATCAATGTACGCTTCATGACAAGCTTTTCACTACATTACAGTACTATTAATTATAAAATTAACTACAACTGTAAATAAATATTTTATTATAATTATTAAATTAATTTTAAGTAAGGGGTTGTGTCCAATAAAAAGGTGAAAATTACGGAAAGCCGAGACGACAAATGGGTCACTTTTGTGATTCATTACCGTCTTCGAAACCATACACTACTAAAAGGGTAAAAAATACAAATATTTGAATCCAGAAAACGCAAAAAAATGTATCGAATGTGACGTAAAGCCATCTGCGATCCCTGAGGCATTGAATAAAATTTTATAACTTTTCATTCACAAGTGTCATTTTTTATTTACATTTCAACACATGCATACTCATAATAAATGCTTTTCAATTAAGCAATTAAAGAATCAACTATTTTTATTTGATCCATAATATGTTTTCAGTTTGTAAACTATATAAAAACGTAATTTACAGGCCTTACCACTCATTGGGTAATCAACGCATGCCTAATCGAAAAGGAATGCGAGAAGCTTTTTTTCCCTCTACCAAGCCAACCAACAGAAGGTTCCTGACTTCCAAAAACTGCAGATGGCTTATTACTGGTACTGGCCACATTCATGACGTTCGCGAAGATAAGGAGGGACTTTACGAGAAGATGTTTGAATTCTATCCCCCACGTTCCCTTTCTTCCTTCCTTTTCTTCCTCCTTTCCTCAAAATAGGCCGGGGATTCCTGTTTCCTATAGATTGGTTACCTTACTCCTTGTAACTCGTGAAAAATAAAAAGGGGGGGTTCTTTTTCCTCTCGCTCTAAGCGATGCAACCAAGTCTAAGGAGTATCGGCCGCGGCTTGACTTACGCGCCCCCCACACCCCTCCCGCTCTTAGGAGTCAAACTGGACTCTTGCGTTCTTTGACGTAAATTTATGGGAGGCAGCCCAAGTGCGCAAGAACCTTGGTCTCTTTGAAGCTTGCATTGCCAAAGCCATGGGTTAAGTTGCTAACAAAAGCCTAGGCTTGGAAAATAGAAAAACTGTTTGAAAAAAAAGAGGTATAATGGGGGTGGGAAATAGCGTGAAGGGTCAGTTGTCAGTTTCCTTTACTGGGGGCGCTAACCTTCTTTTGTGCAACCCTAAACCACCCCCGTCCACCCTATAACATACAGAGCTATGGATATGTGTTGCTTGTAGCTCTAGCTTGCTGTATATTACCCCTCCTTACCCCCGTTCCTCAACTTCTTCTCTTTCTTTGGAGAAAAAGCGAGGGTCATTGTTGTTCCGTCGTATTCCTTCACTCCAGTTTCAGCTTTACGTTTTAGCTTTAAAGCGGATCGGGAAAGTACAGTGGACATGGTTGTTGTTAACTGACCAGAACCACCTGAGAAAATATCCAGTTCATTGGTCACTTTGGCATTCCGCCTTGTAGCTTTGCAAGACAGGGGAGAGGGGGGATTGCGGGGGATGCTGGGGGTGGAAGGGACTAAAAAGGGTATTTCAAAGTTATTACTTTCACATGAAGATTCTTTACAAGGTTTAAGGCCACTGTATAACGCCGATTAAATGGAAAATTTGAGTGGACGATTTTGCGTATAGCATTCGATGTTTCTCGAAGTTATCTTGACAGGGAAGTTTTGATTGATAATCCTTAGAATCTTGCGAAGAGATATTTTTGAAAAAAATAAAGATAATTTACAATTATTCAAGGGATTGATTCGCTTTAGTCCAAAGTTCTGAATTTCGAAATTTCTCCACGTTAGATTCCAGGTATTGTCAATATTAAAATGTTGGTCGAGAAATTCTAGAAAAATATGCAACAATTACGGAAAAATCGTAACGCAATTTTCTCGCTTCTCCCATTCAGGCAATATAAATTAACAAAAAGGTATACCTTAAGCCTCAAGTCTCGTAATCCCTTGTGCACTAACATTTTCACAACGGCAACACCGCCAAAGGCCTTTGCCACCAGCGCAACAATGGAGCAGTGGGTTGCAAACGAGGAATTTCGTTCTCGGACGCGTTTAAATGAAAACATGGTCAAAATCTCCTTTTCTCCCAACTTTGAAATGACTCGTTGTGCCAACATAAAGCTGAACACTTCTAATCCCTACGTAGCAACACAGTTATGAAACAGCAGGTACCAAATCCACCGGCAAGAATGATCGGGAATGCATTGAATGGGAACGGGCTCTCAATGAGTGTAACTCTCTGCTTTGGACATTTTTCTTTTACCCAATGAAGCAATAATAAAAGCTCCGATGGACTTTGTCGTCTTATTTTTCAATAGCTTCTGACTGGACGCTAACGAAATATAAATTCATTCAAAACGCTCGGAACTTCTCTCGGTGACTGATAAATATATCTCCTGGTAGAGTTCGCTTCGAGATATGGTCTTGAAATTACTATCGATTAATATCTTAAATGAAAACGCTTCTAGTACAGACACCTCATGAACTTCGCTTAAATGCGTCGAATTTCCAGCACAGTATTTAAGGCCATTGATTACGCGGAAAATTTACGTGGACAATTTTGTATTTACCAAACAATGTTTCTCAAAGTAATTTTCATAGTAAAATTTCGATTGATAATCCCTAGAATCTTACGAAGAGATATCTTTGAAAAAAGGCAAAGGTAATTTACAATTTCTCAAGAACTTGCTTGTTTTTTCCAAATTCTGAATTTCGAAAAATTTCTCCACGGTAGGTTCTACGTATTATTAATCCTAAAATGTTGGTCGAACTATGATCGAAAAATGCGCAACAGTTACAGAAAATCGTCAACGTAATTTTCGCATTTCTCCCATTCAGTCAGTGTAAAATAAGAGAAAAGGTACACAGTGGCCTTAAACGCAAGTATTTCGTCACCATTAATTCCCAGCCAAGTTCAACGCAAAATTGAAACTTAAAAATCGAGGATAGAAGTAATTGTAAAATTTCCCAATCTCACAACTAAAAATTCACCTATATACCCAGCTGTGAATTGAGCACTTGGACTGCTCACGGGCATTCAGCTAAATACACTCAAAATACACGTATCAGAATCCGTACGACGATATTTCTTAAGCATTCCTGATCGATAAAGATAACGTTGGATCACGACACAATGAAAATAAAACACTGGTACTTAGATAAATATTGATACTTCATTAAAAGTAAAAAACAAGAAAAAAAAGGAACCAAAAACAATAATATAAGAGAACTTTCGTTGCAATGGATGGAATATTACTAAACTCAATGCTACAATGCTACACTCACTAATAAAAATAAATAAAATATATTGACACTTAATAAATGTTCAGTATACAAACAAAAAATAGAGAATAAGAATAAAAAGAAGGTTAGGACGAATGCGACTTCAACGAATTGTTTCCCTCAACAATACCTCCAACTTTCCAATGCCTCCCACGCTCCTCGTGCTATTGAAACCCAACGACTCCTGTTACCTTTTTAGCAATGGTCAACTGCTAACATAAATAACCTAGAGGATTATTGCAAGTCAACATCGACTCTTTTCTGTCCCATTCTCTGCGTCGTTTCTTCCCAAAAGACCAAACAAACGAAAATCCAACTGCCTGGACTCATCACCAACCAGCTCGATCCCCTCCTTCAAGAATAAAGACCCCTTCGATCAGGGGACCCCAACCCTCTTGTATTCCATGAAAACTTTAATAACAATGAAAGTTCCATCCCCCAGGCCCCCTTTTCTCGCAATATATGGACCACGTCCGGAATACGAGGTGTTAATCACCTTTTGACCTAGGGTTAAGCTACACGTTTAAGGTAAAAAGGGGGGGCCAATATGCATTCGTACTCTATATCTACATAAAAGAGAGAAGGGGGTCGAGAAAAAGGGAAAATTCTCAATGAACTTGACCCTAGTTCACCTCACCGTTTAACAAGAGGTCACGACCTTATTTCTCCGAATTTTTCCACCTTCGTTATCCATGTCAAAACGTTTCGGTTGGCTTATTTGCAAAGTTGGAGCTCCTCCGATCTTTCAGAGACAACTTGGTCAGCATCTTTTCAATCATATTAGCCTCGAGTTCGTTGAACAAATTCCACGTCGCAGCTCTTGCACTTCCTAGCCTTCCAAAACTGTCTTTGGTATACATATTGCATCTCTGTGACTTTAGAAGGGGGAGGGAAGCAATACTGCCCCAGCAAATGCAAATACTTCCCCCCTTGCCTTCCAACAATACTGGTCCATTGTTTACTTAAACACAGCTCGCCGTATCTGTGTCCCTCATTCTTCTACTTTACCTTTACCCAATTCTTGTTTCCAGGCTTTGGAAAGTCCAGTTTTCTGGGCTTGGAAACTCGACTAACCAACAGACGAATTCCATTGGCTGGTTCGTCCCACCAAAAACTTTATATTCCTTTTATTCTTGTGTTCCTTGGCCTTATACGTGTGCTTCCTTCCCCAAAGTCAACAATGCCCGAAAATCCGGGTTGCATACATACAGCACCAGCGATCCGCGTAGTTGTAGGGTACGTTCCGAGCAAACTCACGTTCATTTGGGGAGGGAGGTCGGACTTTGACTTTTCGAATTATTATTACAGCAAGCACAGTGGAAAAAAAGAAGTACGCATAGTAAATGAAGCCAGTTGGACGTTGGCTCTGGGATTGGGGGAAAGGATATGGAAAGAAGCAAGAATTTATAGGCAAAATAAAAAATAAATATAGGTTGCTCTTGTTTGGTAAACAGTGAGCCAACAAGAGGAACTTGAAATCCAAACAGCGACACTTTTTTTCGGGATGGGAGAACGCCAGCGTGTGTATGCGTTCATGACTTGACTATTTACCCTCATTTACCGGATGTTAAGCCTCATGACCACACCTTTTGACTCATCCTGAAAGACTTTGTGAAGCTGGACCAGGAAACGTAACGCTGAATTTTGAATGTTTGATTTTTTTTATTTTTTGGGGGAGTAGGGGGTACGATACGAATTATCGAACGTAATCTTGTCAAGAGAGAAAAGGGAGTTTGTTGGAGAAGTTTTTTTTCTGTAATGGAAAGAGGCGAGTCGTTGGATTCGGATTTCCCTACCTCACCAAACTGGTCTTCGTCCAAATCAAATAGAAATTGTCACGCTCTTTCTATTTCTTTAGATGGTGGTTTTGGAAATTCGTAGAAAAGCGTAGGATGCTGGAACAGCCATGGCGAAACGTAGAAAACAACACCAGCGCAGCAGGTCGCAGTTCTTGGAATCTTATGACAATTGCATTGCAATGCTGTTTTATTGTTTTGTGTTTGTATTTTGTTGTCCGAAATAAATATTTGTCGCGTAGCAATCCAAAGAGCGGAAGTAAGAGTAACGAATTAGACAGTAACTGTGACTTAAGTGTCTTGGATAGAAAGAATGAAATACGCCAATGACGGCCACCTAAAAAAATTCACGACTGAGAACTAAATTAACTAGGAGCTGGAAGCAAAAAGCGTTTCAAGCAGATTTGACAAGTTACTGGAGAAAAAAAAGTGGAGCACTTTTCAAGGTTTGTAGCCTTCGTACCTGCAATAAGAATCACTGAAGTTGAAATACATGTACAAGTTGATTTACTAAAATTGTCTAATTTCAATCTCTCGCAAAATGATCAACTCTGTTGCCCTATTTGTAAAAGTCAAAACCCAAATCATTAGTTGACAAGGTAAAGAACTACATAATATGTAAAACTTCTCTTCTTCACCCTCTCATGCCAAATGTACAAATAAAGAGGTTATTTCAATAAATGTAACTGTCAATAAGCTATGCCTACGATAGTTTCGAATATGAAAAAACTCTGTTACCATATATAACATGGACTACGACGACATAACTGCTAAAATGTGAAAATAATAAGTAGTAAAAATACCGAAACTGCGAATAATATGGTTAAATTCCGAAACTTCACTTACACAGCAAACCAAATTCCAATGGCAATCTGCAGTTTCATAATGTGACGTAATCAGAGTTCAATCCTCGAGAGAGTGGTCTAGGATTGAGCTTAACAATCGATCAGATAGAAAAGATAACGTTAATTATAACCACCAATGGTAAATTATTATTCATGTCATTAATTGTTTAGTTCACAAACGAAACAATAGTTCGAAACTGTTTTCACTAAATGAAGAGGCGTCATGACAACACAACGAGCTTTTTTGCCTAAAACAGCAAAAAGTAAGAGTAAACGATTATTAAAACTATACCTTCTCATTTATTGCATCAATCATTGTACTCGGGACAAACGCAGAGTGCTGGTGATCTTTTTCTTCCCCGTGTTTTCCTGTCAACGAAATTATTTCGTTATTGTTAACTATTAATTATTATTATTATACGATAGACACTGATTGACATCTTAATATCATAATATCAAAGTAAGTCATGAAGTGTTTATTGTGTTGTACTAATTCACTACATTAATCGAAAGTGGACTTATCTCGTTAAATACTAATTAATAATTGTATGACAGATACAGAATATCTTTAAAAAAATTACAGCCTTGAGATCAATTATTACTGAACCCTTTCAACTCAATTTCTATACGAACTGTAACTTTTACAAAAAACGCTTTTGTTGCGTTCGCACCTGCGCTTCGTTCTTGACTTTTAGCGTCCCATGCAAAATTATCGTAGAGAACTGAGGTCAACGCTTAACACCTTACTCATTAACTTTCTGCTTTACTTAGGAACTATTCCATTAAATTTTGAAGCATTTATGTTAAACATTATAACGAAAACGTAATCATCCCATTTTTCTAACGGAAGTGGTGAAATCAGATGTACCTTATTTTCTCGATTCATCTTTACTCGTTTCCCATTAAAACGTTCCACGAGTAATATACTTAATAATACTTTCTAATCCACATATCTCTAGTTCACCAGTTAGGTTTGTCATAATTGTCACGCGTTTTAATTGACCCTAGTCTCCTCTATGTAGCACTTGCCTCACTCCATACCATGGGTAAATGACCTAAGCTCTTTTTAATTCTTAAACATATACTTAGCAATTATAAAAAATTACTAGATTGTATTTAAAATATTTGAATTTCGTAAATTCGCTTGAAAAGAATCAGCCAATCACCAGACCTCTGCAAATCAAAACCCAAGTCAACCAATGTAGCTTCTAAACTCCGCTTACAGAGGTTGTTCTCCTGTCACCCTTTAAAATAGTATTAAAAAATTTCCATTTCATAAAATTCACAACTAAAAAAATCAGTCAATCACCAAACCTCTGCAATCGAACCTCACGTCTGCCAACTTGGCTATTTTACTCTGCTTACAGAGGTTGTTCTCCTGTTTCCATCAGATAAACTGTGTCCAGCTTGCTCCTCTCATTCTCGCTCCTCCTCCTCCTTCAGACCCCCCCCCCCCCCGATAAAACCGAAATTAAAAAGGAGGCCTGATGTAGCGCTTTATTTACTGGGGACTCCTAAGTCAAAAATGACAAGTTTCATCCACGTCCGCCGAAAATTGCCCTCCGGCTTGTCTTCGGCGGTATCCTATGTTGATGTGTGTGTATGTCGTCGATTTCATCTTCTTTTTCCCCAACATCGTCCAAATCGTTCATGTCCATCTGTCCATCCACAAAACCCTTGGCTACTGTCATCTGCTCTTCCACCCCCCCCCCCCTTTCTTTTCTCTTATAAACCCCAACAACCACTACGGACGACCATCATACTACCAAAAGTAAGACCAACCACCACTACTACCACCACACCGCAGCAATTTTCATTGTCTACCACGAGCCAAGGTTTCCAATAAGCCCATCGACACCCTTTACCCCTTGCCCGTCTCCTCTTCCCCCCCCCACCCCCCAAACGACCCTGCTGGCTCAGCACAATAAAAACCCTCC
>JAHZNP010000436.1:0-60841 GCA_020615345.1 Triops cancriformis | reverse complement strand
GTAGAAACACCAAAAAAGGTATTTGAATATTACATACTTTGTTTGAATTAACTTCCTGGTGTATTATATTGTTCTGTTATTGCTCAAATTAAGATTTTAAAGTTTCCCAATAAGCACAATTTGAGAAAATAATATTGTGCTTTCATTGTAATCATAAAAGTTTCCTTGCGTCAGTTGCTATTTGTGGTTTCGAATGGTTCATCCGCTGATCGTGCTGGTTCATGATCTAGAGAGATAATATAGTGATCTGACAGCAAATGTTTCCTTTTCATCACAGTTATTATTCAATTTAATTAAGTGTACGGCAGCTTTACGTGGCCAAGAAAGTGTGTGTAAACGTATGGTGTATATTGTATAATTCCCGGTTCTTCTAAATATGTGTAAGTGCCTTTGCCGCAGCTTCTGGGACAATTTAGCACCTTTAAAATTGTTGTGCATTTTAAAATGTAACACATCGTGTACTTCGTTTAAGATGTAATTTTAAAACTGTGGTGTATTTTGAAATGTTACCTAATCATGTGCTTTGTTTGAGATGTGATTTTCAAATTGTTGTGTATTTTAAAATGTAACACATGATGTACTTCGTTTAAGATGTAACTTTTAAAACTGTTGTATATTTCGAAATGTAACCGAATGTACTTTGTTTGAGATGTAATTTTCAAATTGTTGTGTATTTTGAAATGTGACCAAATCGTATACTTTGTAGGAGATGTCATTTTTCAAATAGTTTTTTTTTATGTTGCTGCCTGTAAATAGTGAATGTGGAAAAATACACGATATGGATTGTGAACAGAGTTTATCGACGATTCTTTTACTATTATAGGCAATGTGCCCCTTATAATGGGTATTTATATTTTCTTATTATTGGGGGGTGGGTCCCGAAAAAAGGTAGGCTTACGTACATAATTCAGTATAAAATAAACTGAAATTCGGTATTGTACTTGTCGAAAATGAGATATGAAGGTATTGATTAACGGCGCTGCTAAAACCCCTTTTATTGGAAGCTAGCCTACCGGTTTTCGGGGTTCTATCAAAATACCGTTTATAGGTATTTGTTTCGCACCGATTCTGTTCCCGCGCTTTTAGGTGCTTTTTTCGCCGATAACCGAAGAACTTTTCTTACAGTGTGGGAGCAGATAAAAGGTCGAGGATATAAGAATGTACAGGTCTTCTTACTGCAATTGAAAAAATTAAGTGAAATCAAGAGAAGCAAGGAATTCATTAAAGGCAAGACACTATGGGCTGCAGCTCGCGACCAGAGGCCGTCAATCACCTTCAAAGTGGCTAACGACACCAAAACAGTAAAAGACTTCGGCGGCGATAACTTTGAGCTCTTGGAGATACTTCAAAACAACCTTGGCTTCATTTTGGTCACAAATAATAAAGAGAAATTTATATTCTAACCCTTTCCTACGTTTATAGTTATACTATTGTACCAAGTTTTGAGAGTTCGGCTTTCATAAACGGCTCCTGGCGAGGTACGATCGGAATGCTCGTTAAGAAGGTGGATAATTTTTTCATACGCTTACATATTTGAGAATAGTTATACGTGATAGGAAGCGGACATTAATTTACAACCATTTACCCACGACGCAAGTAGGAATCGAGACGTCGACTTCTCTGTTTACAATACTAACGTCGCTTTCACACTAATAATCCCATATCCTACAGAGAAGCGCAGTTTATTGGCCAGTACTTGGCCATTTTCAACTTCCGTAATTTTTAAAATATTTACTACTTGTTATTCGCTCAACTAACAGACTTTTTCAAACCAAAGGTATGGTTATGTCTCTCTGCCACAATGCTTGTTCTTACATTTACCTTAACTATAGCTGCAGTAACAAAAACCCAGCAAATGTCCTTTTCACAAGCAGCTTCGCAATCCTTCATGTTCACTTACGGCCTCATAACATGCCAAGGTAAGTAAATATCCTGTATTATCCCAAAACTGATCATTTGAAATTATTTGGAGATTTACGTAGCGTAGCGTAACCCATTCGATCAAATAATTAATTTATTTATTCGATCCAAGAACTGATCAATTCATTGATCAAATAATTAATTAATCCATACGAATAAATAATTAATTAATCCATTCGATGAAAGAATTACTCCATCCGATCTAAGAATTAATCCATCCGATCTAAGAATTAATCCATCCTATCTAAGGTTTCATATACTTCGATTTAAGAAATTATCCATTCGATCTACGAATTAAAAGGATTCAAATTTCTATAAAGCATATTACAAATACAAAATTAGACGCTTGATAATTATGACAGTCTTCGCGAATATTGAACTACGTAACAAATTTACATGCATGACATCGTAAGAATATGACTTAATTCAAATTCTAACGACGTATTTTGTAATTAGATCGTTAATCAATTAGGTATGTTGCCAAATTTAATTTCAGGATTAGAATGTCCGGGCAGAACTCACAAAAGTCGGCTTCTTGCTGGCATTTGGGGCATGGCTGGTCTGTTGTTCGTCTACACCTACAATTCTCAACTCACCTCGTACTTGACCGTACCTCAGTTGAACCCGCTGGTCAATTCTATCGACGAACTGGCGCAAACTGACGAACTGAATATTATTCTAATGGCCGGCAACACAATAATGAACGAATTCTTGGACTTTCATACCTTTTATATATTTTCGAAGAAATATAATATTATTATAGATCTTTTTTTCAGACAGCAACTTCAGGTTCGTACAAAGCTATCGGTGATCGTATTCGAAAGAATGTAAAGGACCACGTGGCCCAAACCTACGAGGCCATTGAGAGAGTTGCCCTAGGCAAGCATGCTTTTGCTGTGGTAAAACTGGTTTCGTCTCTTATACATGCCTACTTTACTTATAAATAAAATATCAAATGGAAAAAAACATATACAGAAAAATGGAAGACAGATTTTCAAGTACTGTTAAAGTATATAATTAACTTTCAGAATTTACATACTGGTGTGCATTACGGAAATCTTCTGTTCCAAAAAACTCGCACTTGCAGTCTCATGGTGGTGAAGCAGCTTATGAAAAACGTATATTCAACTTTAACGTTACAAAAAGGAAGTCCTTATTCAAAAGCTATAAACGATAAGTTGTGTTTCTTTAACTATTCATGACAAACATGACATTTGGTTTGGTTCCCCTAACAGGATACAGCGAATTACGGATGGTGGAATTATGATCTACATTATGAAATACAGTAATAATGGATTGCCACGTTTCCAGGAACAATGCAAAGTACCCATTAAAGATTTCCCCATCAATGTGAAGCTAACTCTGAGTCAACTACTATCCGCTTTCGCGGTATTGGGAATCGGCCTGTTAGCAAGTTCAGTAGCACTAACCTGCGAAATTATCATTGTCCAAACTAGGAAATGAATAGTGCATACTCTGCCAATTATTTAGCAATTTACTCGCTTCACTCATATTACTGACATACTACTTACACCTCAGCAAATATTAATACAATAACAATTATGGCATCAAATTACCCGCATCGATCCAACGGGTCTTTAGTGGCTAAGAAAACTAACTAATAAATCTATACGAAGACCACAGCCTTTCAAAGTCTGAGCTTCTCACTGGTGTTTGGACTCCAGAGATCATGACAGAACAGAAAAAGCAGCAGTTAGAAATTATTACACAATTACGTTCATAGAAGTGCTAAGCAGGTGATGCCTAGAAGTCTAGTTGGTTAAACACACAAGGCAGAAAAGTGCACTTAAATGACTATAAGAGTAGATTACATGTTTACGTGTACTAATATTTACCAAAATCACCCCCCAGATATAGTGCTTATATATGCCTTGTTAAACCATCCAGTGGGAGGTGGAATGCTTCTGGCCCATCAAATGATAATACAAGCTATGCTACTCGTATAGCCAATAGTAAAAATTTTTGTAAGCCAGTGGTATCTTATTGTCAGTGCTAAGTGTAAACAAGGAGACGTACAGTGGCGGCTTCTCCACTAGCGCAGCCTACCAGCGTAACCGGGATGCCTATTTTGGAATAAGACCTATATTTCGCTTGGTTTAGAGTTCCCAGCACCACCTAGCGGCTGCGTTAGTGACTGCGATGTAAAACCCTGTAGGTTGGTATAATTGGATGTTCATGAATTTGATGATATTGATTGCGTTAGCTCGCTGTCCTAGAAATTAACAAATATATTCGGAATGCGAAACTGTTTCCGTTAGTAAGCTGCCAAAGTCGTTTGTGTTATTATATGTGAATTAAAGTGTACTTCGTTTTCATTCAAGTTCAACGCCGTTTCGGGTACGAAATCTACGAGTGACGTATATTGATGTCATAGTCCCCATCCCCGTCTCGTCGAAATATTATAAACGAAATGTACTTTTAGAACTCAGTTCAGTATTACAGACAATGAACAAACCCTTTCCATCTTCGTTCTTGTGATTTCTGGTTATTCCAGTGACAAACTTGCAATGTATGAACAATTTACGCAACCAATGGGCGCGAGTGTAGGTTGGGATGAAATAAAAGAAGAGAGTTGATACACAATTCACTCACCATTTGAGAAGTTCGGCTTAAAGCACCCCATTAATTATGTATAGGATTCTTAGGCAAACCACAGAACCCCTTAACAGTTTTCTCTTGCATTGTAAACTCTTTCAGCGCTATTGAAAAGGTCATGTCATTCCACAGACTTTCTGTTAATCACAAAAAAACGATTTGTGCCCCCCCTCAATTTTTTTTTAAAAAAACACTACAATTACTTGGAATGTAAAGTTGGTTGTTGAAGTAACCAGGAAGATTGGTAGATTTGCATCTGTTCGAAAAAAATTTACAGCAGCGGATTGCATACATTCTACTATTTATAACTTTACAAACTGAAAGAACTAACTACTTAGAATTGTTGTCCGGAATAGTTGCATCCAATTCTGAGATACTAATTATAGCGAAATTTTTCCAGACAATTCGCATAAACCGACAGCATCGGCTTATAACGTATTTGTGACATCCTTACGGTGCACGTCGTTTCGCCATGTACATAGAAAACTATAGTTGAGCACGAAAGAAAAGGCCCACTGCCAACATTTTCAACGCTCAACAAAGTCTAAGTTGATTTTTAACATGTTGGCCAAAAGGTTAGAAGTTTTCCTGGGCGCAGCGCATTATCTCAATACTGTATCTATCTCGCCCAATCTCAAGCCAATAAAAAGACAGAAAATGTTGCAAATGAATGCAGATGGTAGTCTGGAACGAAAGAATTGCAGCTCACCATGAAAACCTACTGGCTTTTACTTTCACTTTTACTGTGCGTGAACAATGGTGAATTCAGAGTCGCCGACCAAAAAATCGCTTGTGGTACGTCAAATTTATTTCCCCTATTTTATAATGGTTCACCATAAGCTCAGTTTGAAAATCGCTTTTCACTTTGGTACATTTAACATTTTCGTAACAGATGCCGTCCCCATCTTATCTTCTGTGACGCAGAGCAATTTAAAACTTAAAAAAAAATAGATTTAATACATCATACATTTGGATTCGACCTTCCTTAGGCATTGCAAACTTACAATTAAAGTACTATTCACTTTCAGTCAATCTTCACCCCAAGAGGGACGCAGTGTTAAGAAATAAGTTGAGTAACATCCACGCTTTAATACTCCGCGATATAAAATTGGCCAACCCACTATCCCAACGGCGAAATTCTCTGAAAATGAACGGTATAGCTAATTGCAAATCAGCCATAAAGACTGTAAACAACTTAGCGAAAAGTACAGTTACTACCATGCTCGATATCGTACTTCAAAATTACTCAACTGTTCTATTATTCTTGCCTTCGCCTCACAGAGAAGTAGAAAATATTAATAATTAATAATAACTACAAAACTTGAATTACTATACTGCGTTTGTTGAAGCATTTCTGGCAAACCATCACAGCTCGCGGTTACGCAAACGCCCAAATCTTCTTAGATGACTTGGAACGAGTAAATATTACTGCCCAGAGCAAGCGGTTAATCAGAGGCCAAACTATTGTGACGACAGCCCGAAATCAGAAACCCTCAATTACTTTTACGGTGACCAAAGACAACCAAGCAACTGACCTAGTTGGCGACAGTGTTGAAATTCTCGCACCAATCACAAAAGCCTTTGGCTTCAAGTAGGTTACATGTACTAGAAAGTGACTTTAGATCTCATCTTTCTAAATTATTGTGCAGTTACACCTTGATTCCTGCCACTGAGAACCAACAATTTGTTAATGGTTCATGGAAAGGACCGGTTGGAATGCTTGTTAGAAAGGTTAGCGCACAATCTAGAATGTACGTTCATTTCCGTTTATTCAGAATTGTTTAATAGGAAGCTGTCATGAATCTGCAGCCATATAACTTCGACTGGGAAAGGAACACAGTCATAGATTTTTCGTTTTATGCTACTAACGTCGCTTTCACACTTACTGTCCCCTACCCGAAAGAAAAGCGGAGCTTGTTGGCCAGTACTTGGCCTTTTACACCTACAGTAAGTCGATACAAAAATTTTCACTTTAGTTTGTACTAAACATAATTGAATTTCCCGATCCAAGGTTTGGTTATGCCTCCTCGTGACGATGGCGGTCATTACACTCACCCTGACAATGTTTGCTTACGTAAAATCTACAAAGATATCCATACGAGAAGCGGCTTCTCAATCTCTTATGTATACTTACGGTCTGATCACTTGTCAAGGTAAGGTTTATCACGTGTTTAGTACTCGTCAATGAAAACAACCCAAGCAAACGCTAACTTCGGACAAAATTTAAAATTTCGGCAAAGTAGCGGTATTGGACAATCCGTCAATTCACTCTCGTATTTTCTGCAATAAGTTATAGGCTTTATAACTTTACATGAAAGTTTTACAAGTTACGTGGCTACGTAAGTCTACATTTCAGGATTAGAGTGTCCTGGCAGAGCTCACAAAAGTCGGATGGTTGCTGGGATATGGGGTATGGCTGGTCTTTTATTCGTATATACTTACAATTCCCAACTGACTTCTTATTTGACGGTACCCCAACTGACCCCTTTGGTCAACTCCATGGAAGAACTGGCACTTACCAACAAACTTGAATTCCTTGCTATGTCAGGAAGCAACTATTTTGCAGAAATCTTGGTCAGTTTTCAACTTTATTGTTTTTA
Organism: Triops cancriformis; assembly: GCA_020615345.1. Classification (NCBI taxonomy): domain Eukaryota; kingdom Metazoa; phylum Arthropoda; class Branchiopoda; order Notostraca; family Triopsidae; genus Triops; species Triops cancriformis. The sequence continues at coordinate 53,705 of JAHZNP010000436.1, read as the reverse complement.
ACTCAAGGAAACTAAAATCCCAGCTTTTTTACTCCTATCTAGTCAGTAACTTACGGCCCTTACAAACTGCTAGGCGATCGCATTCGTAACAATCTCAAAGAACATTTTGCAGTAACTTATGAAGAAGCCTTTGAGAAAGTCGTCGCCGGCACGCATGCTTTCGCCGTGGTACGTGCTAAAATGCAGAAAATTTCGATAACTTTGACTAAGTAACTAAATATTTATCCATAATCTTTTGCATTATACTATACTGTAGAATGATTACACAGCCACGCACTACGGAAACATCATGTTCCAAAAATCCCGTACTTGCAGCCTGATGATCATCAAACAACCAATGAAACACGTTTATTGTGTTTACATGATACAAAAAGGAAGTCCCTACGGACCGGCTATCAATGACGGGTAGAACTCCAGTGAAGCGTGCTCGGAAGATGAATTAACCTGATTTTCATTAATAGAATCCAGCGTCTCACGGAAGGAGGTATCACGTCGTACATAATGAAATATAGCGGCAACGGACTGCCCCGTTTCCTAGAACACTGCAAAGTACCCGTTAAAGATTTTCCTGCTAATATTATACTGACTCTCAGCCAACTGGAATCTGCTTTCGCTATTCTGGGAATCGGTTTACTAGCAGGTTTGGTGGCTCTGCTTTGTGAACTAATCAACTTTAAAGTTTCGTCTTGTAATGGCTGACATTTCAAAAAATCACAAATTAAAGCTCCAAGAGCAAATTGATACATTAAGACCACGCAACACTACATACTCATAACACACTATTTAGTTTACGGGAAACAGCTAGTTGCCCTTTCTCTTGGTCAGAAAGTTGCAATCCTTAGTTTCCAATTGACAACATAACTTACAGGCACGCTACATGCAAACAAATATGTGTATCTGCACAAAACCACATAGAAAAGTCTTGCTACACTAGAAACCATTACTTGTTAGCCTCAATAAATTCATTATTAAGAAACAGAACCACCGGTCTAATTTCAATTCTCTCATGAACTAATGTGGCATTGAGTTCTAAAACGATGTCACATTTTACACAGATTTAGGCCAATATACTATCTTACTAAATCAGCAGAACCTTATGAACCATACACTGTATGCAACAAGAACAAAAGAAAGCGTACAACTCTGGACGTTGAACGCTACAGCAACAAAGCTAAATTTTGGAGCACTCGAGGAAAATTAATTTTTCGAAAGCGTAAAAAACATTTTCCCATACCGGGAATCGAACCCGAGCCTCCTGGGTGAAAGCCAGGTATCCTAGCCACTAGACCATATGGGAGTTAGCAATCAGTGTGCCAGCAAATTAGTTGTTTAGATATTCATTTTTAGAAGAATTTTCTAAATATATACTCCAGTTGGGGTATATATATTATACAATTCCTTGTACAACTAACGCCGACAAATCAACTCCCATATGGTCTAGTGGCTAGGATACCTGGCTTTCACCCAGGAGGCTCGGGTTCGATTCCCGGTATGGGAAATTTTTATACACTTTTTTACACAATTTCCGATGCTACTGTAACAATATTTTTCTTTCAAAGTAGTTCTCCAATTACGCAGTATCTTATAAAGGAAATGTCCCAACTACCATCGTATACCCTTCAAGTACTTCACTTCGACGCAAAGAACTATGATTTTGTTGTAACGATCAAATTCGATTGCCCATAGGTGGACATTTTTGTATTTCTCTATTTGAATTGTACTCATTTATATAAAATGCCGCGTCTATTCTCTGAGCTGTGAGAACTACAAATAAAAGTAGTAAATGGAAACAAAAAACATCAATTAAAAATTTAAAAATATTTTTCCCATACCGGGAATCGAACCCGAGCCTCCTGGGTGAAAGCCAGGTATCCTAGCCACTAGACCATATGGGACTTGTGCAACCATGTGCCAGCGAACGACTTACTTGGGGAATTTAACCTAGGACATAGTATTCTAATTTTATACTCGAGTTTGAATCTTGATGGTACAATTGATGCCCATTTACTATCTCCCATATGGTCTAGTGGCTAGGATACCTGGCTTTCACCCAGGAGGCTCGGGTTCGATTCCCGGTATGGGAAAATTGTTTTTACCCTTTCAAACTAGTTTTTTTTCTAAAAGTTTTCGAAAACTTTATACTCCAGTGGACACTAGTTAACTTGTGACAGTTTGATATGAGTTATTATAATTTATCGTTGAAACATACGAAATGCAAAACATAAAATACACGAAGACCACAATCCTAGGGGCAAATACTAGGATCGTGTAGCACTGTTTACGCTGAGAAAACTTGTAAATGCTGCACAACAGCATCCCCATAGAAGCACACATTATGTCGAGATAAAGAAGCAACGGTTAAACCTCCTTTCGGAAATTACAGCTAATGCACAAAAAGCTTCAGTCCAATTGTCGATTGTTTAATCACTGAAGTTTTCTCGAGCTGAATTTATTTGTAAAACCTCATAAAAACATGGCTGCTATGATAGCGCTTACATACAAGGATTTTCGAAACACAATACTATACTTACTCGTTGAACAGCTCATATTCCAACCGTCAAGAACAGCGAATGGCTGTGCAATTATCGTTTTCCGGTGTACTCTGATTCGCCATTCATTTCCCATTCACGCCATTAGCTAAGCTGACGTTTTCTATGTTGTGTAGTGTGGAAAAAGCAGTTTTTGGAGTCCTTAAAAGCTAAAAACTAACAAACGTCGCATCTTTCCAGATTCTCATTACATGCCTAAACATGACGGCTCATGATCAGATGCGAGCCATGCTCGATCAGCTTATGGGAACTGGACGAAATGGTAAGACTTAAAATAACCTCCCTAGCGCAATTAATCTCAACCTAAAGCGTCATGAAGCTTTATATGTTCTAGGTCCTTAAACCTATAACCCACCTGCGATCACTTCTTGAATATATTTTAGGACAAAATAAAGTGACACCTGAAGACAAATTTACGCTTGAATGATTGCGAAATTGCTTGAAAATGGCGTTTGCCATCTGCTAAGTGGGCTAACGACACCGAAGCGGCATCTGTTATTCCGTTGTATTGCCAAAGTTCTTTGCCATTGCCAATCTGTTACTTAAAACTGCAAAGCGAAGCCGTTTTTGATCACGTATCCCAATTTTCTTGTCTTTCAGGCGAAAACAGTAAATTCCAAGTTCAGTTCGACGACCCCAAAGTGTGTAAAAGCTTTCTCCTGGCCTGCTGTCCTCATGAAATCTTGGCCTCCACTGTAAGTATTAGCTTCATCATTTAATTTTCTTTTGAATATAGTAAATCACCACTAAAAAAAGACAATTTAAGTTCATTTTTGGACTACGAATGCATTAAGAGCAGCACAAGAACTTTAAAGCATCCTGAAATCTTTCTCTCGTCTGCTGTGTTTGTCGTCATGTTAACTAGCTGGCTGTTTTTCGGTTTCTAATCGCCAAAAAAGGTTCACTATTAATTGGATGGTTCAAATAGCAGAGAGGCCTCGCCATTTTTGAAAGGGGGGCTCAATGCTATGCCTTGTTGCCGGTCTTCATTGTCTTTGTGTCTTAAATTCCATCTCCTTACCATGGTTGTCTCATACGTAAGTACAGTTTATGGCAGTGGTGCGTTGCCATTACTTTTTAAAAAAACAAAAACAAAAATGTTTCTACGCAAAATCAATGAAAATCCCAACAAAAATATTTCGATTAGTTTTGCACCAATGGGAGCGTTGAGGGATACACTTTGTTCTGCGTACTGGAGTAGTAAGTGTTGTACAAAAAATATTCAAGTCAAAATCAGGCTATAATGATCCTCCTTTTCGTTCCACATTTGTCTGTGGGGAAATATTTGTATTGACAGCGCAATTTCCTCCCCCTAATGAACAATTATTTCGGTTTGGGTAAGTTGTTTGCTTTTATTGACACGAAAACAACGACAAAAAAAGGTTTTTTCTTCATTTTGACGTCACATTTTGCTGCATTTTTTCAGCGACATTCTCAGTTTCCTTCGTAAAAGTGGGGTCACCCTCCATGGAGCAAACGTATGTATGAATTACATTGATTGTTAATTACGTTCCCTTTATATGTATAGCGAATGGATTTGGGTGAATGCCAGAGAATTCACGATTTAGCTCTACGGGCCGATTACGAAAAAGCTGCGCAAACCAAAGACTACGGCTATGACATTGATGTACGTATCTGCCATCTTTATTTTTTATTATTATTAATACCTATTCTTCGTTAGTTGCAGATTTTTGCGTTGATTTTTTATTTTTGTTTTGCTTTTAGCATTTGAAATATTTTTACCTTATTCGTTTTTTCTTATTCATTTTCTTAGCGTATTTCAGTATTTATTAGTATCAAGATTTTTTTAATTTACAAGCGAGAGCATCTGCTCTTTGCTGGCATTTTTGTTAACATGCTTGATCACGTGGTGGTATTCACTATTTATTTTCATGTAATGTTCGCAGAATCCATTTTCATTAAGTACATGTTAAGTTAGATTTTATACTTATGAACAAAAGTGTCTTCAGAATTTTCTACTTCCGTATTCCCAGAACTTTCCGAGTCATTGTACCCAAAGTTCGGTTTTCTTGTTCTCATTCATGGAATTATTTATATTAATTTGTTCAGATATTTTTTATTCAGTTTTCAGATTTCTAACATTTGTCTTAAAGATTTTTTTGGGGAACTAACAGGCTTTCTCCTGTTACTGTGTCATTTGTATTGCGTTCTTTCAGTTAGGCATGCAGAACAGAAATTTAAATATATTTTCCACAATATTGACTTATTATTTTCAGAATTTATTGTCTTATCGTTTTTATAAAATTCCTTTATTTGCATTCGCAGGCTATGGAGCATTTGCAGTCATTTATTAGCGATTGCGACCGGCGTACGGAAGCCGCCAAAAAGCGGTTAGCCGAGACTCAAGAAGAGTTGACCGCGGAAGTCGCTGGGAAAGCGAACAAGGTCCACGAATTAGCTGAGATGATTGGTCAGAAACTAGCCAAAGCCGAATCTTTGGGCGCAGAAGGTTTAGTAGAAGAATCCATGAAAATGATGGAAGAAGTGGAAGATATCCGTAGGAAGAAAGTGCAAGCCGAATTGGAATACCGGAACTCCATGCCGGCTTCGACCTACCAACAACAAAAGTTGCGCGTCTGTGAAGTTTGCTCCGCCTACTTGGGTATTCACGATAACGATCGCCGGTTGGCGGATCACTTTGGCGGCAAACTGCATCTGGGCTTTATAAAAATCCGCGAAAAATTGGCCGACCTTTTAATCCGCGTGAAAGACCGTCGCAAGAAACGCGAAGATGTGCCCTTAGAGGAGGGCATTTTGCGCGAGGGGCGGGACCGACGCGACGACCGAGACCGGGAGCGTGACCGTCGCGGTAACCGAGAACAGCGTGGTGGTGGTGGTAATAGCCGCCACGATCGCGATCGAGATCGGGATCGCGATCGAAATGGCCGAAGACATGAACGAAAGAGGTCACGTGACAGGGATCGTGAACGAGACCGCGACCGGAAACGTCATTCGGATAAGGAATCGCGCCGAAAATCGCGTAGTCGCTCGAGAAGTCGCTCGCGTCGCAAAGAGGGTCCCACCTCGAAAGAGGACTGAAGATTTCGTGTGCTAGGAGACGTTTCACCGGTTTTCCCTCCTTCACTTAAGTTTCTCTAACGGTAATACAGGATTTCTCCATATTTTCCTGTCTTTTCTTTGGTCCGCCTCTTGGGTGACCCAAATTAAAGAGTTGATGAATGCGTGGGGATTGGAAGTTTATTTCGCTGTATGCAAAAAAAAAAGGAATGACAATACACACCCATCTGAGCAGAAAATTTTTGAGACTCAGCTTCGATTTCTTGCATTACGGTGGTTTGCGCTCCAATACTTATGAATTAGCAACATGTAAACAAAACAAAACTAGAAAAGCGACGCAGGGTCGAATTTGGCGTTTTTTTTCCTTCAAGGGGGGGTTTTCCGATCAACGGTTCTTCAACGGAACAAAAGAAAAGTCATTAAGGGGCAACTTTAAAGCAGGGAGGATCACAAAGACCATATTATTAATAATATAAAACCTATAACTCGTTTAGAAAAGCTTTGTCTTTTTTTGTTTGTTTTTCTTATGAAAAGGTTGTAAAGGTGAAGGGTACAAAGCACAGATATATGGGAAACAAAAAAAGAACGAAACAAAAGGAGCTTCAAAACTCCCAAAGTGTAGCGGTTGAAGCGTCGTCACTGCCGGGACCGAAGCTTCCATTTTTGCCGGCGATTAAATAAGTTCCGTTGCCCATTTTGATACAAATGCGGGACGGCTCCCGGAGTTCCAGGTAGAAACTTTCTGGCGTGTCTGCATCAGCGCTGATACTATCTCCAGAACATTGCCAATACTGACCTTTTTGACCTGTAAGTAAAATAAGAATTAAAAAAAAACAAATAAATAAACTATCAAATAAATACACTATCAAAGAAATAAAGTATCAAACAATTAAATAGCAAAGAAATAAAAATTAAATAAATAAAATATCAAACAAATAAAAACATCAAAGAAATAAAAATATAATAAATAAAATATCGAACAATAAAAAAATTAAAAAAGAAATACAAATTAAATAAAGAAAAAAGAAAGAAAAAACAAAGAAAAGAAAACAAAAAAATGAACGTAACAAAGACAGTTTAGGATCGCACGTGTTTCCTCATTTAAAACAATGAAAGCTCGTCCTTCCGATAGATAAAGATCTCCCAGTGGCTACACAGCTCGAGGACATGGAAAACTGAACCTTTTATTGTCCTTTTTTATGACTTACTTTTAAAGAAGACTGCACCTTTGGCTCCACGTTCGACTTGAATGGTTTCGTAATTCGCTTTGTTGCTCTCGAGCTTATTCGAACCACTCTTGAAGCCCACAAAGCCTTGCTCACACTTGAGTACCAGTATTGGCCTAAATATTTCCACACAAAAGCCATGTAAATGTAATTGTTAAACCCCGGCTTGCTTAACTTGCAGCATTTACTCTTTTTTTAAGTGTTACTGCTTCTCTTTTAAAGGGGAAGTACCTATTAATCAGATAGAAGTAGAACTTGTTCGCGTCATCTATGGCTTCGCTGTTGGCGAAAAGGTGACCGGATTTTTTTGTCGCGACGTATTTGCCATTATTCGCGCGGAAGACGACGGAACCGTCCGATTGCCAGTTCAGCTCCAAGAGGGCGTTGGAAGACCTGCAAAACGTGTTTCAATAAGTCATATCATTCCCAGTTTATAAAAAGCGTCCCAGTTATAAATGAATTTTATAAACTTTGGGGGAAGACGAAACTTGTTTTAGGGAGAAGAAAAAACGTGATGACGAACGCACTTTTTAGAAGTGTTGGCTTGAATGCCGCCGGCCGTTTCCAAGCTCCAATACGCATCGGTCATTGTTCGCAAGTACCACCGTTTGGTCACAGTGTCAAACTCTAACTGGAACGTCTCATCCTTGGAGATTTCATCTTGATTGGCCGTCACGTCCACCCCTGAAAGAAACACGCGAAGTATTCTTCGTTAGTCAAACGTACTTTCTTTTTGTGGGCAACAAGTTATTTTGTTTCGTTTTTCTTTGTTTGTTCGCCTGGAGGAAAATGGAATAACAGGTCCTTATATTAGAAAGCTTTGAAGGTGAAGTCATTAGCAAGTCGTAAAGGCTGTCACTGTGGAAAGATGCCTAGCAATTTTCTTCCTTTCTGTATTCTTACCTTGTTTAACAGAGACGTATCTGCCGTTCATGGCGGAAATAAACGCCGCTTGGGGCAGGGAATCTTCTAATGTGAACAATTCGTCTTTGGTCACGACGCTGGAGCGAGTTTTGAGCACCGCTTTGGAACCAATGGGAGCCAAGAACAAACCCTGGTGGTCCCGTAAGGCTAATTGCCCGTTGTGATACTCCAAGGAAAACAGACACTCTTTGGAACATGTGTCGACCAAACGACCATCCCGGAGCAAGTACTTGTTATTACACGTGTGAATGGCGTACTTATGGTCTTCTTCGCGGAATTCCAGGGTAAAAAGTGTATCGGCGCCCCAGGGAATGTTGGCATCCACGTGGATCTCATCGCCCGCGTCGGACAAATGCGCGAAACGCTTGCGACCCACTGAGCGCAGATTCACTTGCGGACGTGCCGCCAAATGAACCCACCTTGACAATGAAAAACGAAAACGATATATTAATAAAAAATAATACTAGGAAAATAAAGAGTTCAATGAAAAATAAACAGGTCAGTAAAAATAAATCGTTCAATAAAAGCGAAAGCTAAGCTAATGATGAAAAAAATCGTACTTCATGTGCACTTAGTTATTTTTAAACAATTATGAAAAAATTAAGTATTCGAAAGGCAATACATCCAGAAATCACAAAAAAGCGCGTTCTGTAATATTCATTTTAATCTTCAAGTGAAATCGACAGGAAATTATAAAAAAAGATAAACAGCAATATATAAAATGGGAACTACTGGTTTTACCTTCAACGTTATTAAATTATTTATTTGTGTTGTAAGCGTTCTAAAGTAATGGAAAAATAATAAATCTAAAAATCTACAAAAAAATCGGTACATCAATTGCACTTGAATACTATTTCATGTCGTAAGATTTCTTAAGTTAACGCTTCTATCTCTTTCTCTTACTTAAGTACATTTTTATTACTATCATCTTTTTATTTCAGAAACGAAAAATAGACAAATATAAAGCATAAAGAGATTAAATTGGTAACCAATCTTAAACGTATCTGACCATCGCTCAATATTAGATGTAATGTTATAAAAAACTAAACAAACAGGAAAAAAATGGTTTCGTATTTCAATTACATTTGGCTATTAATTTGTACAGTACGATTTCTTTTTTAAAAAACTATATGTATAGTACAATATTTTAACAAATTTTTGTGACTAACTTTCTATATACCAAAAACGAAAAGTAGAACAATGTAGGCATAAATATTTCGAATTGATTTGCAATTTAAACCTAGTTAACCGTCGCTCACGCTATTAGATGAATTTACGAAGAACTATAAGAAAAAGGCGTATTCTTTATCTCTTCTGCATTTTGCTAATAATTCATACAATGAGATTTTTGAGAAATTGTCTAGATATCTCTTCTTTATTTTCATTTGGAACGTAAAGTTTACTTTTACTCTATAAAAATTTGTTCTAATTTATTGTTAATATTTACTTATTTTCCCTTTCTCGTTACTGTTTTACTTACTTTTACTGTATTGCTATTATTTTACTTGCTTTTACTTCATTGTTACTATTTTGTCTCATGTTCAGTTTATTGTTACTGTTTTTTACACTTACTTTATTGCTACTATTTTCTAATTCATTTTTTATTTCATTTTATGTGTGTGTTTTTCCGATAAAAAAATGTGTACCATAGTTCGCTGTCGCCAGCTGTCTTGGCGGAGCATGTGAGTTTGTCGGCTCCGGCTCCGATGAAGTACCCACGGGTGGTGTTCTTGAACGCCCAGCGCCCCTTTTCATCGGCTACGACAATCTCGAACCGTGCTCCGGCGTCTTTTTCCTCATTCTCGCAAGTAACATTGCCGTACTGGTCGACGGATAAGTACTTGTCCAGATGTGACTTTAAGCAGACGGCTTCGCCCTCGCCGAACGGTTCCAACGTCCACATTTGCTTCTTCTTCAAGGCGACGCCGTTGGAATTGACCTTAAAGCCGAACGTCTCCGCCGTGAGGTATCGACCCGAAGACGCGTTCAACAACCCGACGATCCAGCATCCTTGTGCCGCGCTTGCGCCGTTGCTTTCACCTCCTAAGCCATTCATGTTGTATCCCTACACAAACATAAAAGAAAAGAGACACCCCAGTCTTTAAAATCGACCAAACCGTCACGAAAGAAACAGATTAAGAGGCGCCAAACATAACGAGAAACAATGACCGTCCCCACCCCCCTCTATCGGAACTAACCATAACAAACCATAAATCCTACTCAGACGATTCGTCAAGCCGAAAACCATGTCATTGTTGTTACAAATTTCAAGCTGGCCCGAAAGGGACGGAAGTAATCAATACTTGATGGTTGACGCGCATACGAAATAACAGCCACAGGAAAGGAGGAGCCAGGGGCGTGGCTGCACCATTTTTCAAAAGCCTGCAACTTTCCCCTACAGAAAAGGTTACAAAAACTTGTTTCCTATGACCAATTAAGCCCCCCAATGTTTGGTCTTCCGTTTTTTAGCACCACAGATGTTTTGGCACGTACGGACCGTTCAACTTTTTCAGTGGAATTCCCAATTAACCCAAAGCCGAGGACCGACCCTATCCCTCACACTCCTTTATTGCCCCACAGGGTAAAAACGAGCCCTCTCTTTTCGCAACAGCTGCAAAGTCCCGTTCTGTGGATTTCCCTGCCGTGTATAAGGTCCTCCGAAATTAGTTCCTTTGTTTGGCGATTTACATTGCATTCGAGTTTGAAAATACGCTCCAGAAGACTTTGACGCTGACAGAGCTCTTTTATGGCCAAATACACGAAACTTTGGCGTGTCAGTATCGAAAACGCTCGCACTCAAGATTTGTTTGCAGCGCTTAATGGGTTTTAATGGCTGCTGAACGAACAGGAAGTGATAACACGCATACGACTCACAGTTTATTAGCTGCGACTTCTTTAGTGAGCGTCAAATTTCCTTTTCAGTAAAAAGAAAAAGAAAAAAGAAAAAGGAGTCAGCAAAAAAAAAAAGTACAGCCTTATGGCATTACATGGTTCCTGGTTGGTCTAAAACGGGTGACGAATCTTCGAACATCTGTTGTGTATTAGAGTGTTGTGTACTACATTCCATTTTTGTAAAGGGTCAGGCCAGCAATTTTTTCTTTTTATTTTTAGCTCAAGCGCATCGGAACTTGGGTCTCCTTTTTTTTGGAAAAAAATGAATTTATTTATTTTCTCGGTTTGTATGCCACGTTTCAAGCAAGGCTAGTTATTCATGAAAAACAGCGATTTCTTTGACCGCAAAAATGTGGGTTTCCCGGAAATTCGTTTCGCCTTCTTCCAATCCAAAGAAAGCTGTAGCTCGAGAACACGAATCTCCTTTTCGCTGCACTAACTGACTTGTGGAGGAAATAAATTAAATAAACATAAAAAACTACCGCCCCCCATAAAAGAATGTCTATTAGAACGTAACAAAAATCCTGACTGTCAATGATCCGCGCATATCAGTGAAAGAAAATCTCCTTTACTTATTTTATTTTGTTTCCTTTCAAATTCTTTATTTTTTTCCTTTTTTGGAGCTGACAAATAAGTTCCAACACTGGCGATCAGACTTTCTTATGGGAAACTGCACCATAACTTCTGAGCCGTTCTCTTACGAAATAGAAACGGACTTTCTTTAACATATGAGCGATCTGCTCCCTGAAACCCACACATATGACTCTTATAACCCACCTTTACTTATTTTATTTTGTTTTATTTTTATTTACTTAATTTTTTATTCATTTTTCCGAAGTGGCTCATAAGTTTTGGCACTGGTGGTCATACCTTCTTAGGAGAAATTGTACCATAACTTTTGGGCCGTTCTATTGCGAAAGTCGGACTTTTTTATTAAGTTTACAAGCGATTTGCTCTCTGGAAACCCAGACATATGATTCTTATAAGCACCCAAAACGCTTTTGTTAGAAAGGAGAGGGCGTTTGGGTGGGGTGGGAGGGTGATTTAATGTGAGGTGGGCCCATAGGGGGAAAAGAAGAGAGATGTGGAAGGGAAAAGCGGCAGATGGACGCCAGAAGAAGAGTAACCAACAACGTTCCAGACTCATTTGAATACTTGGGGGTTTGATTGCTTTTCTCTTCGGGGGCTTCCAAGGCCTCATAAATCGTCTCGTTATGTCGAACGCAATTATTCCGTTAATCTGAATTTCCGAAATGATTTTCCCGAGGAATACTCTTAAGAAAACCGTTTTCTTAAATTCCACAAAATTTTGAGTTGTGAAGGGCGAATGAGCTCCAAGCGGAATAGTATGAAGTTGTTAACTACAGAAAAGGTTCAGACATAGTAAGAGGGTAGGAAGATTGACAGGAAACAGCATACCCTTCCCCACTCTCTGTACAGTCCCTTTAAACCCCCTTATGGGTTTTAAAACCCCGACTGATGCGTAGGCAAAATGAAATATTTCTTTGTGACGAGCTTAGGATATATATTTTTTTTCTTCAAAAAAAGAAAGAACAAGGAAACTTCCGAGTCGATGGACACACGTGGGGGTTCGCGTCGTTCAAATACTTTTTCTCGAGTCGAAAGGATACCCTGTAGCGAATAGCGGCATTGTCTCGTTCCTGACAACCGGCCGAGAATAGCAGCGCAATAAATACAAAAAAGGGTTTACCTTTTCTATACGAGTACGGCGACTTGGGGCAACGGAACGATCGATATCGCACTGTATAATCCTTGGGGATTGATGAATGGATTGCACTTGGAATTGGGAGATGAGTATTTGCGGATTGGTGGGGGGGGAAATAGCGGTGTTGTGTTTCTTCAGGGAGTTTTGGGTGGGGAAATTTTAAGGGGTATTGAGCTAGAGTTAGTGGTATGTGCTTTCGACTTCGGGCACAACACGAACACTACTGACGGGAACCACAAGCGAAACGGTAGAAGTGGAGCCCCAGTTGCTCAGGCCACCGCGGGCTTGCTTGCAAGCAAGGGTGACAGGACCAGTTGGGGGAAAAGGAAGGGGACGTCTCGGTCCCAGCGGCGATTTCCCCGGCGTCGGTAACCGAATAGGTAGAGATGGTTAAGAGGTGGCGACACGGAATGGGGAAGGTGATTCCAGCTGTTGTCGCTACTGTGGTGATCCGGTCTTTAATGTAGGTCCAATGACAGGAACGGGGTCTCGTCAGATGGTAAATTTTATATCGATCTAAATGACGTGAACTGCATCTTGTAAGACAGCCAATTATATGTAAACTGCAGTTGGTAACTAGAAGAAGTTTTCGGTTAACGGATCTCAAACCTGCACTTTTAGATCTTTATTTAATGAAAAAGGACATTTAAGGCCCCGGTATACACAAACCTATTATGGACGAATAACACGGGGAGCTCTAACAAAGGCTTCTGCGTAGTGCTTTAGTATATTTCAAATCAATGCTTGCAGTAAAGTTGTCTTAATTGATATGTAGTGCCTAAGTGTGAGATTTTTTGAAAATATGTTTTTATTAAATTTAAAAACTGTAGGTGATTTTGTGCACATTTTGAAATATTAAGAAAAATAAAATCTGTCTGACAAGAGCACAAGATAACTTCTTTCTACATTTTTTGGTAAAAATACGATTCAAATCGGACGAGTAGTTTTTACGAAATCATTACTTACAATTTGGTAATTCTAGTAATGATATCGTAAAAACTACTCGTCCGATTTGAATCGTATTTTCACCAAAAAATGTTGGGAGAAGATATCTAGTGCTCGTGTTACCCAGATTTAATTTTTTCAAGTATTTCAAAATTGGCAAAAATTCACCTACAGTTTTTAAATGTAATAAAAACATATTTTCAAAAGATCTCAAACACAGGCACTAGATATCAATTAACACAACTTTACTGCAAGCATTGATTTGAAATATACTAAAGCATTACAACAGAAGCCTTTTTTAGAGTCCCCGTGTTATTCGTCCATAAGAGGTTTGTGTATACCGGGGCCTCAAATTGTTGACGAAAGAGACACGTACATGTTTTTTTCTGAAACTGAAACTTTGAAGTCGTTTGGTTCTTAAAACAGAATGAAACTGTGCAATCCGTAAACGCCGTGGAAGTGGAATTTAAATTAGTCACCGGTTCTGCATTAGGAGCGTATACCGGTTTTAGACTAGTTCATTAACTTTAATACCTACAAAGGCAGTTAATCCAGCTCACTGGGGAGTTCTCTTTCTATTAGTATTTGAACATTTTTACTTTTATTTGCATTATTAAAATTACTTCGACGTTGTATGAATGATTCTTTGAAATATTCGTTCATATAATTGGAGTGCGATTGGATAATCTTATAGCTTACATAGTACTCGCCAGATGGCAGAACGGGTCAGAATGCTCGATTGTGCAGGACAGTTGTGTGAGAATATAAGGGAAACGTTCGGGAAATACCCTGTCATTCGAGTTCGTTGTTGCGGTTAGGCATGTGTGGGAGCCGAGTTAATGGAATACCTGTTTTGCTTCGGTTTTTGTGTGAAACTTGTGTGACAGCGGTTTGACATAGAAACCCCGAAATATGATCTAATAAGGTAAGTATAATTTCCGTTGCGGTGAACTTTATAATTAATTCTTCACTTTTTCATTTCCGGAAAGAATTGCGTCATTTCGTTACGAGTCACGATCACGGAAATTATAACTTGTCAAGAGTTTGGCATTCTCACGGTACCGTAAACAGTTTAATTACTGTATAAAAATTGAGTCATTCCTTACCAGCGTCATACATATTCGTTTTAAGAATAGATTCTTCCAGAAAAATAATCAAACCGGCCCAATATATTTATACACGATGCCCTATGAGAGAATAACACAGGGAAAGGTATCAGGTGATAACTGTTAAATTCCTCTATATATTAAAGAATGGTTTTAACAGCAATGAAAGCAATGGCGATTTCTATTGCACGCGTGCATTACTTTCCGGAAAATATTCAGCGTCAGTTTAACAAATGTGTTTTTTGTTGTTGTTGTTTTTCCCAAGAAACGCACAAATGAAAATTGGGAGATATCCTGAATGTATTCTGTAAAAGAAGCACCATGTAGAGCTCCACATCAAGCTGTAGCACCACAATACAGACAGACAGCAAAAAATGCAGGAAATAAATATCAAGTGCAAGGACATATTTGAAATTCATTTCGAGCTTCTGCGAAAAATGTACCTGTTCTTAGAATATAAAGGCATTTTGAGATATCAGCACCCGACTCAATTCCCCACGTTATTCCCACATAAGGCTTTTGAGTACAATATATCAGAGCCTTAAGCACAGCAGCGTCCTTGCGACATAAATGCATTGCGAGTGTTATTTCACACTGATTTCAAGTGTTTTCGCTATTTAAAGGTAAATTAAACTATACTAAGATTGTAAGAAAATTCCTAGCGAGTATAGTCAAACTTTTTTTTTGATGTAACAATTTTATTAGCCTGGGCTCCAGTGAAAGTAAAATGCAGAAGTTCACATCTATAAGATTTTTTTTTACAAGTGGATATTTCATTGTACAATTTCACGGTTTTCGAGTATTGAGTTACGTAACGATAAGGCGGTAATTTTTTACCCAAGGGTGTTAACTGTGTCGAAAAAAAAGGATGTACAAAAGCGTCATTTGGCAAGTTTACCCAGGTTTATTTTCAATGCTCATCACTATCTGATGTATGTTCAGGTATCTAACTACAGCTTCATACCCAAAATTATTAATTTTGTTCTGATTGTGTTTCCAAGTTAGGAGAACCACTTATTATGCAAATAACGTATGGCAAAGCCTGGGGGAATGTTTTACGACGTTGGGATTTTTTCATCACACCCAGGATTGCGCCGGTCATTGTATTCTTGTTTCAAGTTACAGCAACCACTTTTTGTGGGAGTAGCATTTAGCGGCGCCGGAGGGCGTGTGCACACAAATTTGATGGGTACCACACTTTCCATTGTCTAAGGTGCAAGGCGTGGTCACTTGAGGTAATGAATGAGGACAAAAAACTTGGAGCTCGCGTATCTTTTCGCCGCCCTTTTGGGCAATCTTGTAAGCTTCTTCAGTAACCGGGTTAACGTACAGTAAATTATCCCGCGATTCGACTGCGATACCGTCGCCCCAGGCGGATACTCTGGTATATTGTCTATTCACCTTAAGACATAACAAATTGTGTTCTGTAATTTAGTTTGTCACGCACGTTCTAATGGAGAACGTAAATTGAATGGTTTATTATATCGAAAAAAAAAACATAAAGGAGAAGCGAAAATGCTTACGTGAGTACCGTTGGACCACTTGGGACGAATGTAACGAAGAGATCCTCCGTTTAAGTTTGATACTACTATGGAATAGCCGCTGGTGACGTAAAGCAGATCCCGAACGTAATCCAACGCCAAATTTGCACCCACGTCCAGTATAATTTTCTTGGTGTGACTGCCATCCAACCAGCTTCGCATTACGTTGTATTGACTGTCCGTTACTTGAGTCCAGAATAGGAATCTGGGGATTCCGACATTCGTCAAAATCAATTGAAATAGTTTAGGAAATAATTAATTGAGACTATTTAAAAGGAACGTACCCACTTTTTGGGTGTACTGCGAAATCTTCTCCGTCCAGCGAAGCTATCTCAGCGCGGATGTACTCGTCGACGGCACGGTCCCGGTACTTAAGAACGTGTAGCGCGTAATCGTTCATGACGTAAAGGTTTCCAGTACTCCAATCCAAACTTAAGAGTTGTTTGTATCCAGTTTTCCTGGCCCATATTTCTTCTGGCCAGCCGGATGTAAAATTAAGAATCTTTATGAACACATAATTCAATTAACTTGCTTAATAATCCGCTTTTAGTTCAAATTAAGACAAAGGAATTCACAAGGCTTAATTGCAAAGCAAGGTTCTCGGTTGCGCTGCTAGGTGCGCTGTTGTTCGCCGCCATTGTTCGTACCTTGTTGAGGTTTACCACTGAGTGCTGCGATACACGTGTTGAGTTATTTAGTGCGGATTTATATATGTGACCGTGGTACCATTGAATGTAAGGCACGTTTATGGACAGATTCATTCTCTTGTATACCACTGTTTACTGAAGAACTCCATGACGATTTTGCACCGATTTTGCAAACGATTTTGCATTCCATATCGTCATTTCTATATAGAATTCCCCAAGTTTTACAGTTACACGTATGATAATAAAAATCGGATCATTGTAGGTCACCTAGCGTGTTAGTGGTAAAGTGTAAACAAGGGTACGAACAATGGCGACTTATCCACTAGCGCAACCTACCAGCATATGTGGAAACCTTACTTTGGAATGAGTCCAGTTACCGATATAAAAGGATGTGTAACGTAATCAGACCACAGGAGCGATTGGGATACAGGATCCCAGGCAATTGATCCTATGGATTCTCCGATAATGTGAGTGCGATCTCGGAAAAGTGTCCGGTTGTGGAAATCCATCACTCGAACTGTTGCAGCAGTAGCCCAAAATAATGAACAGGTATCCTCGGCGCCGGTGTCACTAAATTCGACGTTTTTTATGGTCACATACGGAAAAAATTTTAATTGAATTTAATGTCTTTAGAACCAGAGAGTTCAGTTCACTTTACCTTTCAGCGGATACTTGGTGGGGTTGTCGATAAAAAATGGCAGCAGATGTAATCAGCCACATTACAACGTTCATGACTTCGCTAGTCTAGAAAACAGAAAGTACAGGGCGCGCTGTGAGCACCGTCCTTCACTGAGTGATTCCAAACCTGTCTGACTGATTCTCGTGCGTTCATGGAGTGGGATTAGTTATAAAAATCTTGTAAGGAGATTGAAAGTGAAGACCGTTTTCCACAAGATGAGCTGTTTAGAACAATGGTCACCATTCAGAAAGAAGTTGATTGGGTGATGTCATAGAAACATGTTTGCTCTGCTTGATCTCGTGACTCCGGAAGTTCTGACGTCATAAAGCATAGCGTTGTCGAAGAAATGCACAATCGAGTAAATGGAAATACAGTACTGCATTCAACGATACATGAAATAGGATTTAGAAAGGTAATTTTTGCTTTACCAGTTAATTTACAGTGAAAGCTCCTTATTCGCGATTCCCGTATTCGCGGTTTCAGTATTCGCGGGGGAAATTTTTGTGACTGTATCTCTTTATTCGCGGCTGGAAAAATTCGCTATTTGCGGATGGCGTGGGTTAACCTGGCATCGCTCTTGGGTTAAGTCTGCGAAATCCCATTTCGACGACTGTTCGTAGCTCGTACGCACAACGTTCGCAAGGAACTTGCGCTTCTTTACGTGTCTTCATTTCTCAGAATCAGTGTTCTTGCTATTCTTCTCAAATAATTTCTCCCACAATCCTATAATTGTGACGAATAAAGAAGAAGGAAAGGTAACCAATAAATGCTCGATCGCGTACGTATTGCAGAGTCCTTTGCTTTTGTTGCACGTTTATTCAACTGTCAATGAATCAACAGTAAGGTTCATAAAAAAGTCGGAAGACAAAATGAGGAATTCCATAGCTTCGACTTCATTATCTTCGAGAGTTGTGTGTGATCCTGCAGTTGGAAAAAAGTCTGCCAAACTAATGAAATGGATAACCTAATAGAAAAATTATTAGAATACTATCAAAAGTAAGGTATACACTTACTTTGCATTAAATACCATGCAAAGGGAGACTATATGGAATGCAATACCTCAAATACGCGACTTTGGAATTCGCACAGCGGCAACCAATCCAACGAGTACAACTGTTTAAGACCCCGTGACAAGTTAGCTCAGGCAATATCTAAAAAAAAAAATCAATGATAATTAAAAGTCAAAAACAAGAAAATTACTGCATCACCTTTGATCACCTTCCGATCAGCTGTAACAGTTAGTATTCACTTCTTTATTAACCCCCACAGTGGTTAGGAACTGCGAAGTGATTGTCCGAATGAAGAAGATGTGTAACGCTGCCGTCATCGGACTCGCCAACAAGGAAACCACACGGCCAAAGCACTGTGAGAAAATAGTTATTAGTAATTTTGACAAAGTCTCGTAAGTGTCACAACCCCAGCAACACAAAACCACCATAGAAATTTGAGCCAAAAATTATCTACTCCCATGCTTGCTGACTTCATAACGGCATTCTGAAACCCATGCGATGTCATTTTCCTTACCTGAGCGTCCCAAGTGGAGGGTAGACGCTACCATGAGCATCGCCTGGGCGATAAACGGGTTCTGTTTGAGGAAACCCAATTCCAGCTTGCCGTATCTCAACGCCAGCTTGGTGACGGTGAAGTCCAGGGCGACGCCGAGGAAAACATCGCCTGCCAGGACGTAGTTCCGTCGTGGCGGCCGTTCTTCGTCGTACTTCACCGTGCTCAATGACAACAACACATGCGATTAAGCGACCGTTTCACACATTTAACTTTAGGATTAGTATCTCAAAAAATTACTGGTAAGTCATACAAAATAATTTTGCTCCTACTAAGTCATATGAAGTAACTTTATTCATACAAAGTCATATTAAGTAATTTTATTCATACTTTATCCTATGAATACTAAGTAATTTAATAAACACTTAAGTTATTTTGTTAAATACTAGGTAATTTAATAAATACTAAGTAATTGAATACATTCGGCTCAAGCGGAAGGGCTTTCACTAGCGGAAGGGACAAATTTAACCACCAGGCGAAGAAATTACTCGGTGGACTCTTAATCGCGCCCACGCGCGTTACAAACACAACCAAAGACCAGACAAGACGACCTACACACAATTTTTTTTTATTGATTGACCGCGTAGGCTTGCACACAATTACCCACGCAGAAATCACAGTCAATTGACAACCTCTCCCGCCTTAAATGGCCCAGCAATAGATCTTATCCAACCAATTCTCATGAAAAACACACGGAATTCAATAAAAGTTTCGCATCAGGAATATTCGACCCAAGCGTCAGACGACGACAATTGCCAACTTCCTGGAAGACTGCAAAAATTTTGCCTATCCCCCAAAACCAGGCAAAACTAACGACCCTACGCAGACAAGCGACAACCTTTTTAGCAGACTCTGCATACTTATCCCCCTGGATCTCGTAGCTCTGAAGAAGCTTCTCGAGCTCAGCGTGGACGTGGACGAATGACCCCCTACCCAAGCGTCCTTCCCCCTCACACCCAAGATACAGGTCCTGTACCTCCACAGCAGATAAGTACAAGGCAACCTGCCTGTCACATCTAAAGGGTACACAGGGACAGAAACAGATCGGAAAGGCCATAGACGAATCATGGTCATCAAGATTCCGAGGAAACCGCTCAAATCCAGGCTACCCTCTCTACCAGGTAAACTCCTATCAACGCTCATCCAACTGCCAACAGCTCACTTTCCAACACAATCCCTCTACGGAGCCAGGAGAGCCGAGAGCCCATATTAATGATAAATAAACTATAAGAATAAATCACAAAAATAAAAACAGGCGACCAGCGACCGGAAGAATCATAATCATAATACCGTAATAAGAAGAATACGTCATAAAAACGGAACTAAGTAATAGTAAGGCATTTAACTAATACAATAGAAAGATAGGAAACAATAAGGAATGAACTGAAATTAGAAAATTAAAAAGCCGAAAAGAAAAAGAAAATCTACTTAACCGATTGCGTGTCGTAAGCCTATCAGCGGTCACGAAACGTGGGGCCCCGCCTCCTCTTGAAAGAGTGGCCGTACTATTCGCGGTATCAGAATCGGGATTCTCTTGAGTTGCACCTTCCATTTCGTCCGTTCCTGTCGTCGAGAAACGCATATCCTGACTGCCAGTGACGCCGGCTGGCGGGGAATGGACGTGGCTAAGAGACACGGTATAAATAAATTCTGGTATAAAAGTTCTCGTATAAATAAATCAACTACTGACGGAACGCGAACTATGTGAATTACTGGTCCCTACCCCTACCCACAATTTGCACTAACTCGCTGGGCATATCTTGCCTTCCGAATTCCTTGTGGTCCCAAGGAAGGTGAAGCTCAGCTGCGGAGTACGACGCAAACGCGAAGGACGTTGCTCCAAAAGGCAAACACAGATGGCTCACAACGGCACAACAGGAACGAAATGTATTCATTTCTTTATTAACTCCGACAATGGTTAGGAACTGCGAAGTGACTGGACTCGCGATCTGGATTTCGGGTATACGATTGGTCACACGTTGTCCAGCCGGTGTTTACTCCATGTTCTTCAGCCAACGCCAAAGAAGTTCGGTTCGACAAGGTCGGCGACTTGTTTGAAATAAAAATATTAGATAAGGTCTTTGAATTATACATCGTTACTCACATGATGATAAGTGATGAAGAATATAACAAACTCAAATGCAAAAGCGGGAAAATCAAAACTTACTATTTTAACGCTTAAACTGGAGTTTCTCAGAACGTGCAACCATGCGAACGTATATGCAATTGAAAGAAGCGAACTCTTGGTATAAAATAATGGCAAACCACCCTGCAAATCATAAAAAAGCATGATTAATGATCCGAAGCTGGATAATTTGGAAAATGAAAAAGTATTAATAGAATAAACTTGAATTATGAACAGCGAGTCGCCAGGCTCAGCAACGTTCGGTACGTTCAACTTCCTGGGCAGCATGAAGTTCAAAACCACTTAAAAACTTTACACCAGATATTTGGCCCAAGAAGTCCCGCTTAGACTCATGGTCATCTGATTCCCAAAACTACAAGAACACCTAAGTAAATAAAATAAATTCAGTTTTAAGAGACAGTCTTTACTTGGTAACGATCTAAGACTAACGTACTGTAAAAACGGCAGGGAACTGCAATGTATCAGTCCCAAAATGCCAACTGAACCACTACAATGTTGGCCACCAGAATCGCTGACCACGAAACCAAGCAGCCAAAACTGTAAGGAAATCAAAAGTTTCAGCGTCTTTCAAGTGCGGAAACAGACTCAAACTACAAGAAATGGAAACTATTTCTTAAAAAATGGCTCGGTTTCTAAAAATACTTACTGAACTTGCATTCTTCATGCAAAGGACGGCAAAGACTTCGATAACGAATGAAAAATACCATGAAACCGTCCAGAAGTGACTATACCAATGTCAAGGAAATGCGATACTGAAGCTCGTTCGCTCACAGAAAACCAAACAACCAATTCTAAAATGAGACAATTATTTTAAAAAGACTCTTGTAAGTGTGAGAATGTGAGCGTCAATACACGAAATGATAAAAATATTAAAAGAAAACTAAACACTCACCTATTCGGTGAATTCTTGGTCTGCTGAAATGCAGAGAGGCTTCAACGAATCTTCCAGCACTGCGAGTTGAAATCACCATCCCCACCTCCAATGCCAGGAAAAGTTTGCCTTGCTTCTTGCCATCTAAAAGATCTAACCGCCCTAACACAATTCCTACCTAACAAGTGGCACAAGGCAAACTTTCCAGGCCTCAGCGGAATTCCTCCGAACTCGCTGAGCATACCTTGCTTCCCCGGAAAAGTCGAAGGGAAGTTGCATCCTCCGTACCAGGTCTGCTTGGACTGCAAGTGATGAAATCTCAGCAGCAACCACGACAGCACCACGCAAATCATCATAAGAAAAACGCTAATTTTCTCTACCTTTTTGAAGATCTTCCCATATCCTCTCCCTCCCGGGCAACGAAACGGGCACGTGCCAGAAAAACTACGTTGCTTAGTGCCCGAAACTGGGAAAAAGACCTAACCATGCCTACCTATGGGCGCAACGCAGTTTTTGCTGATCCCAGAAAGCTCCTTTGAGCTCACTGGGCGTACCTTTGCCTTCCGGATTCCCAGCGGTCCCATGGAAGGTTAGACAAGGAGAAATAGCCACAGGCAGCAAGCAAAGGAAAACACGGGATTTCTTCTTGCCTACGGGCTTTGGTACCCACAGCAATACCACCACCGCATTGGTATACACGCATTGCACTGTCAACTTTATGACCTAAAAAGTAGAAAAAACATCAGATTAATTTTGGAAAACCACTGTTCAACACTTAATGCTAAAATGTCAAGCACTGCATGCTAATTTCTTAAATATAGCATATTTCAAAGCACATCTGGATCCCTAAAATGACAGAGCGACAGAGACGCCATGACGGATCCAGTTGACATTTTTTGAAAAACTGGATGAAAATGACTTGACGATTGCACAACAAACGCTTTAACTAATCTGCGCAAGTAAAGGCAAGCATCAAGCTCAGGCACTGCTATCTAGAGGCCTACCATATGGAGACGCCCGTGCGGTTCCAACGGCTTGTGTTCTTCTAGAACATTCTTCCACTTCGTTTAAACAAATTCGACCTGGCAGTTACATAATATGTACAACTCACCTGTTTAAGAGAAGACCAGCGCCAGTTCACTCACTCACTGCACACAGACTTGGATACCATCACAATTGAACGTTTTTGCCAAAGCGCAAAACGTGAACCTTCTCTCTTCAACTTTGGCGAACGACTTGTCCGGGCTCGTCCGACAACGCACGCACAACGACAACAGCGTTAAGGTTACGGGCACTGTTGTGCAACCGCGAAGGCGGGGCTCAGAAATCTAGCGTCCTACTGCATAAAAACAAACACACAGTCTGAAAATCTGTCCTATTAAAGAGAAATCGACACCAAAAACGCAAATAGAGACTTTGATGGATTATTACAATACATATCCATCTCAGGATAAAGAATTTTGTTTCGATTGTTTCTGACCAGCTGTTCTGGAGATATTTATTTCCAAATTTTTGGCCTTTTCCCGCCATGAGAAGCGTGACGTCACGTGCGTGAAAATTTGAATTTCATGGACAACGGACACCGAAAACGCATATAGAGATTTTGATGGATTATTATAATCATCATTATTCTAAAAATAGATAAGTTTGTTTCCATTTTTTCTAGCCACCAGTTCTGAGATATTTATTTCGAAAAATTTGGCTTTTTCCTGCCCTCGAGAATCGTTTAGTCACGTGCGTGGAAATTTGAATGTCAGATTTTCATTTCCTAAATATCTTCGTTATTATTTCGCACCTGGGAAAAAGACATACACACACACACGCAAACTAGATTTCTTGCTCTTAACAATTATTTGTTTGTGAACTAACTGGAAAAAATGAAAAGGTACATCTAACGAACTCAAAGTTAATACTCACGTGTTTGCTATCTTGAGCCTGGCCTTCATTATCTGTACGGGAAATACTGCGACGTGTTTGGCTCCAGAAATCGTCTTCAAGTGGCACAAGGCAATCTTTCCCAGCCTCAGCGGAATTCCTATGAATTCGCTGAGGCTGGGAAAAATGTCGCCCGTGTGTCGCTCTTTATGACGGCGGTGGCGAACGACGACGGTCAGTAAGTTTTTACAAACCGAAAAAACTTCCCAGCATTAGTTACATTTATTAACCATCGTCTGGTCTCCTTCCTCACAATCTGTCCCAGTATTTTTTATTTATAAAAATATTTTTATTTCTACTTTCGAGAAATGTCGTAGACTGACGTCAATTGCCGTATCTTACATTCTTAATTTATCTGTTAATTGATTCTATCCAGGTTAGTGTGTCAAAACAGTACAAGTAAGATAGGGGATACAATTGGGTGGCGCTTTCTTGTTTTGCTGTGTTTGTTACATCAACCATTACTGTTATTTGTCGTCCCGTAAGCTACCAACCGGCCGTTTTAAGAAAAAAATCGAACATATTTTGAGACAATTACTGTAAAGAATTGTAATTATAAGGACTTGTTTTATCTACTTGTTGATGAAGAAACTTTATTTCGCAAGCCAGTTTGACACAGTTCAGTGCGTAATCTCATGTGAAAATAATACAATCGCTTTATCTGTGTAGCAGAATTGCGTCTAGGCAGCAGCGAGGCATCAGATTAGTTCCATTGCTGGAGGATACAGTTTGCTTTTTCAATTATTTCACCCAGCGTGAGCCTCGCGCGTTGCCTTCTTTTATTCGTTTACGAATGGTTCCTATTCCAAATACATTAGTACGGTTCAGTTTCCAAGAGTAAACTTATGAGTCTAATACCAGTTCTGTGCAAAACAACCGTTTCTTTCTGACGAGCGGTAATTAGCTAGTACAAGCTCACCCAAAAAACTCATTAATGACGCAACACTACCTACTGCTAGTATTAGAAAAGCTGTCTGTAATTGTGTCAGAATAAGGGGCTTTTGCGTGCTGTCGTGTCCCTTAAATAAGCTGTCTACGGAGAAGCAGTCAATTCTGGGTAAATATTTTCTGTCGTAATAAATAGGCAAACCCGCCGCTTCAGCATCTATCAAACTGAACAGGTTTGATTAATAAATATGAGCATGCATTTCTTGCGTAAATTTCACGCTCACCTTCGTCGTAATCGGTGGGTAAGTGCTGGTACAAGTTTGGACGCGTTCCACCCTGCAAATACTACTCCTTCCTGTAATGTCTGAATGACGGTCCGACATTGCCTAGTCTGCAAGTAATCCAGGCGAACTGCAGACTGGGCTAGTCTTATTCCCTACAATGCGTACGCGAGGTGAATGTTGTTAATTTTGCGTGTGTTTTTGCAAGGGTTACGGTAACGTGGCCATAGCGTCCACTCATGACTTTCTCCATGGCTTCCGAAGCCGTATTTGTGAAACAGTCAGGATTCTTCCTTAGGATATTGCCAATATCCCTCAGTAATCCGGATTCAGCTGACTACACAATTTGCGAACTACTAGGCTGTTCGTAATCTTAAAGATATGATTACTAAGATGGCTTCAGGGAATAAATGGCCGTATTGCACAATGGGTTTCAAGGTTCTTTTGGTAACGAAATCTTCTAAAGTCCTCAGAAGCGGCTGCGGTAGTTGTGCAGTTACAAACGAAATTAGAATGGAAGTGTAAGAGAATACAATGACAAAAGCTCCGAGATTCCAAGCCGCTGCTAAGAAGCGGCCTGGCAAGTACTTGGGATTGAATCCTCCTTCAAACACAACGTTGCAAAATGTATTTCATTCACCTCATTTAAGGAAATCAATTTCAAATTTTTAAATTATTATTATTATTATTATTATTTTATTATTTTATTATTATTATTTTTATTGGCAACACCTTGGCCTGTGACCAATGCCATATTGTAAAGTATGTGCAATCCTGGATCAGAGCGTTCTCCACCCATTCTTGCGACTGTCCACATAGCGAGGGAAATAAAGAAGATGCTGGCAATGGTACACGCCCATACCTGGATCAATTGTATAACTTGAGCGCTATGTTATTATACTGGCCTTCTATTTTACATCAAAGTTGAACGGTTTTGCGTTAGAAAGCAAATCGTATATCATCATAGGCGGTGGAATAACCACAAGCCATCGACCGTAAGCCGTTGGCCAAACGTGGTCAAAATGTGGCTGTACTGTGAAGGCGTTCGTTAAGACCACAACGTCAATTTCCTGATATTAGTTAATTGTTTGTAAATAATTTTACATTAATTTAAATTTCTTTGGTAAGAAATGACAAGGGCTGAAGAGGATAAAATAAAAAAAAGATGGAGTAAAAATAATATTGTATACAGTACATCTCGCAATGCCATTCCAACTAGTCCGTATGTCGAGTTACCGGGCATTCCAGTCATAAGATCAGGTGGTTCGGTTATATTGTAACTAAATTGTGAAAAAGGATTCAAATCTTAAAAATATTCACCATAGTACGCGGTGTGAGCACCTGAAACCTATGCTGTGAGCAACTGCCTCGAAAAGGTCGACATTACTTCCTTTGTAAGTGCCCGTACCGTTAGTCTCCGTGCGTATGGCGAATGGTGGTAGCTTGGTAAAAAAAATTGAATAAGATGTTTTTGAAATTTCACGAAATGAAGCTCAATACCGAAGCTGTACCCACGACAACTTTCTGCTTCTGCCACTGACTTTTACTGCAGGTAAGTTGAGTGTTTGGTAGAGAAACTGTTCGCGAATTTCTTCCTTCAATAGTTACGTGACACACGTCATCAAAGACCGGACGGGGGCGTTTTAACAATCTATAGCCATTGGCACAAGCTGGTTCGATATTTAGCCACCAAAAAGCGGACTTGGCGACCTTACTAATTGACCCAGTCGATAATTGCCTCGAGGGTCTGTTCGTCAAGAGGAACAGGTTCCGTATGGTGGGAAAATTTACTTCTATTCTAATTTAGTACATATTGTTTTAAAATGCAGTAGGTTTACCTCGGCGAGGTTTAAGATGTTCTGATTTTAGGAGTGTGAGGTGGTTTTCTAACAGCAGGTCTCGTATAGCCACGGCAGCAGTTTGACGTTGAACGACCGGTACTTTGACAAAATTTGCGTCATAAAGCAGGATGATCTCTTTACGTTGCTCTTCATCGGAAAAAAAAGATTTGGGCATTAAACCAATCGAGGAATATTTTGTGAGTATACTAACCCGAAGGTTCTTCAATTGTGCAGAAGATCGCGGCAACGAGAAACGAAAGTCTCATGAGCGCCCACATTTTGCTGTGATGTTGCCCGAGGAGTGCAGGGCGTTTTATACTGAATTTTGCTTGGGATTCCCAGATGATATAATCCATTCCATGCCATTCGAAGGTTCGTTTGTACTGATTAGTGTCCTTGCGCGTCAATTTTCGTTTCCCGTTGAAACCACGAGGTTATAATTGACACTCAACCTTTTTATAAAATGACAGTAGCCATTGGGAGGTCTAGTCGCGTGCCGCATTACCAGACGGACAGGTTTCGTCAGTCTTGCAACATTGCAATAAATTGCATTGACAAAGTGAGCTCTTCAAGTACGTCACTGAATCTAAAAACTCGAGCTTTTGTTAAGAAGCATGATAGTTACCACCAAAGGCGGCTTAAAATATGTTTCAGGACGCGTAGCGAATTGTATATTTTATTGTACAATGAAATAGAAGTTCATGATTCAGCAATTACAGTGGAAACCGGTTATAACGAAATCGAAGGGATCGAGAATTTTTTTTCGTTATAACCGAAGCATGCAAAAAAAAACTTAAAGTCGCAATAATCTAGAAAGTATTCAAGTTTACGCCGATACACTGGCAGTCTATTCCGTTATAAATAATAAAAGTTTGGATTTCCGTTCATTAATATTTAACAATACATTTTCATAAAATGATTGATAGCTTTTCTTTAAAAAATCTGGATTTTTTTACTGTCCTTTTTATTACAATGTTATTGACATATTTTCCTATGTCGTTAAGCTTCTTTCTGCGCTTTTTCTTCGCTCTAACTTTTCCGCCATTGGACCAGTAAGAAAAAGAACTTACTACTGATGGGGCAAGGAAGACAAAAACTTGAATACTGTATAAGGTAGGGGCTCAGCTAACCCTCTAGAAGCATTTCCATCAATTGTACGCCCTAGTGGGGGGCGCTTGGTCAAAGGGTAAGAGTTGGCAAGAAGGAGAGCGGAGTTTATGCCGAGTTTTTAAAAAAAATACGGAGAGGGTAACCCCAGACTTTCAAGCAGAAAAAAGGTGCTTTGTCGGTCTTCGAAGGCCCAAATCTTTTCATTATAACCGATATTTTGTTTCGTTATATCCGAAGGAAAACGTATGTAAAGAGATAGGATTTTGTCGGGACCGACATGTTATTTCGTTATAAACGATATTTCGTCTTAACCGTTTTCGTTATAACCGGTTTCCACTGTAGTTCCGTAGTAGACGGTTGCTATCCCGGAGCAAAATATTTTAACCATTAAGGTCTCGTGCTATCACTTCGCCTTTTCAGGCGGGGGGAAAATGACGTCTGACCTTCAACCATCTTGTGGACTAACGACAGTAATAAGTGATCCATTAGCGTGTATGGAACACCTGTGGATCCGGAGTTTTCGTTCGTCCACTGAAACCGAGTTGTTTTGAATTTATCTTATTTGGCCCCGAAAATTGTACTTTTAAACGACAGTTTCATTATAAGTTTATTCTATACCCTCAGTAATTTCGAATTTGAGTAACTATGCGATTTTTTTGCACGCGTGTATTGTTTATTGATGGAAAGCGTATTTGTTGCGACAGTTTTGGCAGACAAGACCATGAGCGTGATCCAGTGAGTTAGTCATGAAACTGTTTGCCCATACGAAATGTATGGAAACACTTCGTTTACACTAAAGAAGTCCAGAGTTAGAAGTCTAAAGTGTTCGAGCCAGTCCGTAACTTTGTAAATATTTTGACTGCGTTCAGGAGCTCTATGCTTTTGATGCATTTTTAGAAAACGTTTAGAGTAGCTCAGGTTTTGTTTTGGTGTTGGTGAGTAATTCATAATGTGTGAGTTGACTTGAATAATGTGAATTTCAATGTCTGTGAGTATTTTTTAAAGCCTTCATTGTAAAAGTAAGTGAGGTTTATTGGCAATATTTTACTTTTAAACACTTAGAGATTAATATGCACCGTGCTTTCTTAAATCCGTATGGGTAGTTACTTATCGCTGCAAAGTCTGGGTTTTATAATAAGTTCATAAACAAAACTAAGAACTGAAGCGACAATGCCGATTCCTAAGATGAGGAAAGCAGTTTGCAGCTGAATCAGGATAAGTGGCTCTTCGTGTGTTTGTTGTTCACTTAGCAATCTGCTCATGGAAAAGCACGCAATTCTCGGGACGTATTTCAGGTCGTAATAACGAAACAAGCCTCCTTCGATGGCCTTCAAGATTCTAAAGAATCACAAAAAAAGAAAAGTCGTTATGTTGTCAATTGAAGATTTTTTAGTTGGCTTAAAAAATAGACGGCTCGTACCCTGTTCTCAGTTTTCGAGTTAGTGCCGGTGCATGCTTTGCAGTATTCCATCCATTCATGGTAAAAGCCGAACCTTGCACTTCCAAAGTAGTCATCCTGCATGTCTTACTTTTCAAATAGTCCAAGCGGACCCAGATTTCACCCATTCTTGTGCCCTATTTTAGAAAAAAATGAAAAATTAGCTCTTTGGTGACATATTTGGCGTAAACTTGCAGTAATGAAACCATATCGACCGCTAAGCACCATGTTAATGGCGTCCACTGGACGGTCGACAAGAGTTTCGGGATTCTGGCGGAAGATGTCGCCTATGTGTCGCCGATAGCCAGTTTCCGCTGTCTACGATGAGGAAACAGGAATTTTTGAAATTGCGAACACAAACATCATTAACAGTATAGCCATAAATATAGTATGACATAAGTATAGACCAGAAAAGCCATTGAAAATATATAACCACGCATGGCAACAGGTTTTAGGGTTCCTTCCGTTGTAAAATCTTCTAAGTTCCGAATAAGAGGCTCAGGCCGGCGTGTAGTCACGAAAGAGATCAGAATGGAAGTGTAAGAAAACACAATAACGAAAGCTGCAAGGTTCCAAGCTGTAGTCAGAAACCGAGCTGGTAAGTAATTAGGGTTAACACCTCCTGCAACAAAAAATAGCACTCAGCGAGGTTTGAAAATTCCTAGTTTGGAGAACGAAATGTTAACTTAATGAAAAATTTCGCAATGCATTGTTCAATAGTTCCTGACCCTTAAAATAATTCAAATGCAACTTTATTTGGAATACACAAAACGCTATGTTGTGCGTAAATGTTAATAGAAATAGAAATAATTAATAAAGAAATAATAAAAATAATACAGAAGAAAGAAATAATAAAGAAAAATAAACAATTAAGAATAGCATAAAACTGACTATTTTTTTTTACCTTGGCCAGTAATAAGGGCTATATTATACATGACGTCTAGTCCAAAATCTGTTCGATCAGTTTTAATTCGTGAAACTATGTACATGGCCACGGAAACAGTCAGAATACTTGAAATGACGTAGGCCCAGACCTGAAAATGAAGCTTGTGGATGAGAAATATGTAAGAAATTATGATACTCTCACGTCGAAACTGAATGGTTTGGCATTAGATAAGAGGTCGTATAACATCACAGGTGAAGGGATTACGGCAACCCAAGGACCGTAGCCAGTCGGCCAAACGTAGTCGAAAGCACTTGGTGAACCGTACGGGTTCGCACACACTGCAATATCTATCTCCTGGAATAAAAAAAACACTAGAGTAAATATATTTTTTATAATAAAAAATTATAAACTAATTTCACAAGTTCTTACAAAATCGTTAATAAAATAAAAAAATAGAAATTGCAAAACTGGAGTTCATCGATATATTCCAAAATCATTTTCTTTCATATTTGCGTAACGTGAGGTGTTTCAATTTACTAAAGGGGGAGATAACCTACCTTCCTTAAACCCATTCCTATCAAGCCGGTTGTAGCGTTTCCTGGTATACCGTAGCTCAGATCGGGTGGTTCCACCATTTTGTACCTAATTAAGCCATAGTTTTCATACTGTTGCATTTTGTTGTATTACTTCTTAATTAAAGTGTCAGAATTATTACCGAAAGCTTCCACTTCCGGCCAAAGCTTCAAACATTTCAATAGTGCTTCCATTGTATTTACTAATGCCTCCGACAACATTTCGTATCGAGAAGGGTGGCATCTATGTAAAATTACACAACATTTCATTAAATACTTATATAAGATTACACTTCTCTCTTCATAATACTTGAAATAATGAAAGTGCTAGTAACGGGTATTATTATAAAGTAGGCTTCCTAGTTGCGCAGTTAGGGTGCGCTAGTGGATAAGCCGACATTGTTCGTACTCGTTGATTTTTCCCAATGGGGTGGATCCAAGTTTAATTACCACTCGACTGACACTAACGATCTTATAAGCTACTAATATCCTAGTGACAGTGGTAATTATAAATAAGGATACGAACAGTGGCGGCCTCTCCACTAGCGCAGCCTACTAGCATAACCAGGAACCCTACTTTGGAATAAGCCCTACGTAGAGAAATCAACTGCAGGAAATGATCCGAATAGGCAAATAGTACCTCAACTGTGCCAACAATAACGGTTTGCTTTTCCCATTGGCTAGGAGTGCACTTCAGCGTACGAGCTGGAAGAATACTTCGCTGGCCTGTACGACGCTCGGTAACAAGTTTCGCAAGGTCTTCCTCAGCAGGGCGAACAGGTTTGGACAGTCTAAAACTCGTCGAACAAGGTGGTTCAATATTCAACCACCATAGCGGTGTTTTTTTGTCAACGACTATGGCGAAAGTACTATCCAAATTTTCTTGAAGATTGGGATAACTCGTTAGCAGTACCAGATTGTCAGCTGATGTTGGGTTTAAATCTATCGGAACGAAATTAAAAATTCGTCTATTTTTAAACAGCTGGATGCTTACGTCGATGCGCTTTGATTTCCATTGCAATGGCCGATGGGAGGTGGCGCTCGAGGTGCAGATCGCGTAGAGCCAAAGCGGCCATTGTTTGCTGCACGACTGGTAACTGTTTAAACTGCTTGTCGTAAAGTAGGACAGCTGGTCGGACTAATTACACCAAGAAACGTAGTTACAAAAATACGCTACTAAAGTTAACTTTCGAAAGAGATTTTTTAAAAACTTATGGTACACGGAAACAAATAATGATGGTTGTACAATGTAATAGAATTGACTGAGTTGTAATGACTTCACTTACCTGGGTGATTTGCCCAGCAAACTCCTACCAATGTTGCCATCAAGAGAACCTTCCGCTTATAACTTGACTTCATGTCTAAGGAAAACCTTACTGAAGAATGGTTTTATATTGAATCCTAACTTGCGTAGTACGATGGTTATAGCATTGTTTATTCCGTCCCGGTTTCTTTTCCGTCTTGCGCTTGCATATAAAACTAAGATTAAGGCTTTATGTGCAGTTAGTAACTGACGTTTTCATTTCTTCAATTGATCTACGCGTGCCAAGACAATTGAGAGACAGGACTACGAGTAGAATGGAATAGGACCACGAATTCCTGGAGCTTTTTGATTCTTTAATTGACTGTTGCAAGCCCTGTATTTAATGAATGAACTATTTTTCGGTACCCGTGCACTCAATTTGGTAGAAAATTTTTATACAGCACACGTTAATACACGTGAAAGTATATCTCATTCTGGATTTATGGAATTCAATGGAACTTAAATACGAAAAAACTTGTCTGTCCACTTAGGGCATTAAAAGGCGAAATTGTAAGAAAAGAAAAACTTAACTGGCATTGCCTTTTGTGGGAAATTTAATTAATGATGTTTATTATTCACATTGTCGTAAACCAGAACGTTAAGCAGAAAGTTCTATATGTAAAATGTTCGTTGAGCGCAGTGTTTGATAAAATTGTGTTAAGTCGGTACATTTTCATGAATATTTTAAATTTTTATTCTTCAAGGATCGCCTTCTTTCCCGATGGTGTCTTTTGTTCGGCCAACGTAGTCAGTAGCTGATGATATAGTGTTGTGTTGACGATTAGTCACAACCAAAAGAATTGAGGTTAAAATATGTGTATTTACATAAAACCTCTAGGTCTAGATAGAGGAGGGATGGGACAGTGTGGACACTTTTCTGTAGTTTATTTTTCACTTCTCGTGGATACAAAATTGTAGCGTAAAACTATTCTCGTTAGATGGCCTGGTGTCCTGGCTATCAAATGAGGTATTGTACGCTTGAAAAACACAAACAATAACACCAAACACCCATGAAAACTGGAGGCTCCTCCGACTGTCCAAAACAAGATACCGCGGATACAATTTGGACTTGGATGTAGTGCGATTTGTCCGTGTGTTTTGCCATAAGAAAACTAATCGGTAGCCTTTTTTAAAAATACATAATAGACTTGAAATATCTAAACGAAACTTAACAGTCGTACTCCCTTTCTATATAGGAATCATCCTAGCTCAAGTTAGTGCAAGGAAACTCACGATTTTGTAAAAATGATTATTCACAACAAGAAAAGGCAATGCAAATGGCTGAGTCCAAATCGTACTAAATCATCCCTTTGGAGTTTAAAATCTCGTGCAAAAAAGGGACAGCGATTTTAGAACAAACCTTTGGAGGAGTTATTCTCCAACTTGTCAGCTACGTAAACGTAATTTTTATTTTACTTCTAGATACACATTATGAGTGCTACAACGAAATAATCAGGACCCGTTTCTTACAAAAAGTGCCAAAAATTCAGTTTTTATTTATTTTCTCAAAAACGGTTCAATATTTTTCGACGAAAATTTCCTCATGAAAGCTTCGTCGTATTCACTAAGTGTACAATTTTTTCAGATCCAAACCTGTCGTAGTTCATTAGTAATGATTTTTGTACGGTTTGTCCCACGTGTAAACTGTCCCATCCCTCCTCTACCTAGCCAGACTGACTTAAACAAGTAAAAGCAGGCTCCTTTTATAGGCTGCGGTCCCACTAGCCAAATAACCATGGTTATTATAACCTTTTCCTTGGAAATCTCTCACTTTTCCTATCCCTGGGACAGCGACTTCCAAAGAAAAGGTTATAATAACCATGGTTATTCGGCTAGTGGGACAGCAGCCATAGTAGGAGAATATGTTCATAAAGTTGGGAATGTTATACAAGAGTAACTACAGAAGGGTAACACAAGGTGATGTTATACCAGCTTAAGGATTACAAAAGTTTAAGGTCATACTATGAAACGTACAAGGTTACGAGATTATCATTCCTAAACACATCATATAATTTGACAGGATGCTTGCAAACATTTTTTCTTCGGGTTTTTCTACCTCTTCTAAACTTGCGGTGTTCAGTTCTATTATATTTTGTATCTGTTTTATCGTATGTATTCCAAGTTTGTGTGGTGGTCCTCGCGGATGGTCAACTGACGTTCTTGGCAATTCTAGTCCTCCATTTTAAAAATAAAGTATGTTCTAATGTTTTAATGAAGTGATAAAGCGGCGTTTTTGTCAAATATTGCTGTCACGGTCTTCATGACACGATTGTCAATGATTTAATAACTTTAGGAAATTTATCTTCCGTTAGTTTATGTAGGCTGACTTGTACGTTGCGTCGTGAAAGGTTACGCGAAATATTGAAAACGGCATTGTCCTTTGCCTACTTTTTCACCTTACCGAATATTATTCTTGAAGGGCAATGGACATTAAAATCGCATATGGAGATTTTGATGGATTATTGTAACACACATAGTTTTGGCCTTTCCCGCCATGAGAAGCGTGACATCACGGACGGGAAAATTTGAATTTCATGGACAATGGACACCAAAAACCCATACAGAGATTTTGATGGATTATTATAATACACATTTTTCTAAGGGTAGAGAATTTTGTTTCATTTTTTCTGACCAGCCGTTCTGGAGATATTTGTTTACAAATTCTTGGCCTTTTCTCGGTCATGAGAAGCGTGACGTCACGGACGGGAAAATTTGAATTTCAGATTCTTATTTCCTAAATTTCTTCGTTATTATTTCGCACCTGAGAAAAAAACACATATCCGGAGACTAGATTTGTCGCTCTTTTTTTTGTAAAATAAAGTTGTTTTATGGTGTCCATTGCCCTTTAAATTGTGTATAAATTGTAACCGCTGAATGCGAATGACATCCATAGACGCCGCTAGGCAGTTTTAACGCTACAAGTGGATTTTTGTGTCAATGTCACGTTTTGACTTCTGGTTTCATCTGTTCATTTTTTTTCAACAACACAGGAATTGCACACGACAGTTCGAGGATTAAAACAGATGGAGTTTCTTCGAGATGCAGAAGCTTGTTATGTTAGTGTCTCACCGATGTCACTACTGTCCACTTACATTTCTGCTCTAGTGATGGAGACAGTATGACAATTCTGCACAAGTGTAACTGGGTAGAAAAACAGTGTCATGGCAGAAAGTTGAACAAGGTTAGAAATAAAGAAGGTACCCAGTAGCACTGTACAGTATTTGTTGGATTATTAAACTAATAGTGTTACGCTAATATAGTTAAGGACAGCTATCTGTACTACACAACGGTGGTGAATGCAGAATTCGGCTGCATGGTTTGGTGATATTAATTTAAGGTAGAGACACTAACCAAAGCTCGAACTTTTTCAGACACGAAACTAAGAGTTGATGCCACGATACCAATTCCGAGGATTAGGAAGGCTGTCTGCAGCTCGTCCAGATTAAGTGGACTCAGTTGATTGTCCGCAGCATGTACTAACATATCCACCGAAAAGCACGCAATCCTCGGTACGTATTTTAAGTCGTAATATCGAAGCAATCCTCCTTCACTTGCTCTCATGATTCTAAAAATTAATAAGATTTACTTTATTTAAAAACGCATTTTTACTATTTAAAACTTTAAAAATCCTGACCCTTTTTTCAGTTTGTCTGACAACGCTGGAACAAGCTTGGACGTATTCCATCCAGACATGGCTACAGGCATGCCTTTGATCTCGAGCAGAGTCATCCTACATTTCTTCGTTTTCATGTAGTCTGAACGCACCCAATTTTCGCACATTCTTGAGCCCTGTATACGTTTGCAGAATTTAGACTGATGTTAAG
The DNA here is from genome assembly GCA_020615345.1 of Triops cancriformis. Taxonomy (NCBI): domain Eukaryota; kingdom Metazoa; phylum Arthropoda; class Branchiopoda; order Notostraca; family Triopsidae; genus Triops; species Triops cancriformis. The sequence continues at coordinate 17,773 of JAHZNP010000436.1, read as the reverse complement.
TTCTTAATCGAGGTCAGTGCTTACAGCAATGAAACCGTAACGACCTCCCAGCACCATTTTAATGCCGTCGACAGGGTTGTCGACAAGAGTTTCAGGATGCTTCCGCAAGATGTCGCCAATTTGCTTATTAAGTCCTGATTGCGCGTCCTGGGGAATCAAAGCACTCAAATTCGTCTCGTTATAAGAAAGAAACTTACAAGAAATGTTGTAGCAAACATGTAACCACGTTGAGTCACGGGTTTCAATGTGCCTTTGGTAACAAAATCTTCCAAGTTTCTAATAAGTGGCTGAGGCAAACGGGCCGTGACGAAAGAAATGAGAATTGAAGTGTAAGAGAACACGATGATAAGCGCGCCTAGACTCCACGCTGCCGCCAGAAAGCGACCGTACAAATTTATCGGATTGAAGCCTCCTGTAAAATATATATTAAAATTTTTCTGGTAATTTACATGAAAGAAAAGATCGTTAGTAAAAGGAACCAGTTGTGACAGTAGATGGCGTTAGACTACACAAGGAAAAAATACAAAGTAAACAAAAAGTGCTAGAAGCAAATTAACAAAAAATGCAACAATTACATTAACAAAGTTACTAAGCGAATAAATAGGCTAATTGAGAAAAGGCTTCCTGTACCTTGGCCAGTCACAAGAGCGATATTGTAAAGGATATCTAATACGAAATCTGATCTGCTGGTTGTTTGTTTTGTAAATAGCCACATTATTAGAGATACTGCCAGAATACTTGCAAAGACACAGATCCAAACCTGTTAATAAGTGAAATTCATAGAGGAGATTAAAATTTTTGTCTGAAAGCCTACGTACATCCAAATGGAACGGTTTGGCATTCGACGATAGGTCGTAAAGAACTGTGGGTGGGGGAATTACGGAAAACCAGCGACCAAAACCGGTTGGCCAAGTATTCTCAAATAGCGGTTGAGCAGAATAGGGGTTCGCAACAGCTGCTATATCAATCTCCTACGTGACAAAATCAAATTCAACGCTGTAATTAAATTAACACTTTCTAAAATTCAAGTTTAAAAAATACAACGTACACCCCGTAGTGCCATTCCTGTCAGTCCGAAAGTTCTGTTGCTTGGTACACCATAGGAAAGGTCCTTTGGTTCAACAATTTTATATCTAACGGAAAAGATTACATGATTTTCGTTATTTTTTACTAATTTAATTTTCTTGCTTCCAAATAATTTTCTTTCATGTTTTTTTCATAATTTTAATGTAGTTATCGTTTTTTGTTTATTTTAACTTTCATTTTTATTTTATTTGTTTATTTGTTGTTTCGTTTTCTGTTTATTTATTTGGTTACCGAAAGCCAATACTTCTTGCCAGGTCGTGGAATAACTCGATAGTGCTTCCGTTGTATCGCACAGTACCTCCGATAACGTTCCGTAATGCGAACGGTGGCATCTAATTTAAAAGGATTTATTCAACGAAGGCGATACAATAGCAACATTTTTTTAATTAGAGGAGTTCCAAATGCTACGTACGTCGACTGCCCCGGCGATAATCGTTTGCTGTCGCCATTGACTTACAGTGCAGGTTTGAGTATAGGCTTGAACAGTACTTAATTCTTTGTTACGACTTTCAGATATTAAACGCTGTAGTTCCTCAGCGGTTGACGAAATCGGCTTAGCGAGTCGAAAACCATTAGAGCACGGAAGTGGAATATTTAGCCACCACATAAAGCTTCCGTTTCGATTCGGGATTGGCAAAATCTTCAATTGATCGAGATTTGGTCGGCTAGTAAGCAGAATGATGTTCTGGCTGGCTGGTACACCAATCCCTTTTTCCGGATAATTAACATCTTGTCTGAGCCTTGATTTTACCATATATTTTTTTTACTTTTTCTAGGCTTTATTTCAGTTCGAATTTTGGGAAAAAAATTGTGTTCGAGTTGAAGGTTTCGAAATGCTAAAGCCGCCATGTTTCGTTGAATAGCCGGTAATTCTTTGAAGCTCTTGTCGTACAGCACCACAACTTTCGAAGAATAAGATAGAACACGAAAAATTGAGAATTTAGAGAAAGTTTTATCATGTGTCAGTAATAAGTATTAAATAATGTGAAATTGGTAAACTTACCTGGACAACCGGCCCAGCAGATTACTGCTAGTAATAGGGGAAGGAGGACGTTCCTTGGCTGATTAAACTTCATTTCTAGAGTAAAGACAGCGAGCTCCGTAGATTATATAGTCAACGTGGAGTGCGTGTTCACAGTATTGTGAATTTTTTTTTTTTTTGTCCTCGACAACAAATTGGTTCCGAGGGATTGTCGAAATCACTTCGTTACTTAGTGAAGAAGGGAGGAGTAAACTAATAACTTCATTGCTTGAATAGGGGCGTACTTGAAAGTGTAGTTCGGTGGACAAGAGTGGAACATCTTTTTTTTTCCTCAGGAAAACCGTGAAATCTAAAATTTTTCCATCAGACGAGTCGTGTCGTGCACAGTTGCACTTTCTCCTTCACAATTTGCCAGAAATACGTTCGTGACTTAAAACTTCAGAGGAAGCAATACATTCGAGGAAATTGAGGTAATGTCTATTGACTTCGAGATTTGGTTCGAGATTTGGGTTATTTGTTGTTTCTGTAACCTTGGTGGACGGTGAACATCGGTGGACTTACTCCGGACAAATTTGTAAGTTGACTACGATGATTACTCATTTCTTTGGAAAAAATCGCGGGAATACTTTTGTGCATGCTTTCGTTTGTTCAACTTTTGACAATTTGCAATAAGCTCCTAATGATTATTTGCTCCTTTTTGTGCTTTCACAGTGAGAAAACGGGACGGAAAACGCTACCAGGACCGAAACCCATCCAAAATAGAAGTATATACAAAACTTCAGGAACTTAGGTAGCACTAGGTCCCGGAACTCGAGATAAATACTGGTCAAGTTTATTACACAGTAACGGTATAAAAGCCGAACGAATGTCCACAACTGACCCTACTCGTTAATCACAATTTGCGCTACCCCTGGAACCGTGTTCCATTAATAGAAATTGCCTGACCGGTACCTCCGTTCTTACGATTTCAATCTCTGTCTTGAAATACTCTCAAAGTAAAAAAGTAGTCCTCTTACTGAGACGTTAGTTAACGGTTGATCAACAACCAAAACTCTTATTAATAAAACCCTAATAGCTAATTTCACTTCTGTCTTGCTTGAACCACGGCCAAGCTTGAAACTCGAGGGAAATGCTTTGCTAGAAATGTATATACGTATGTCATAGCTCATTTAAATTTAACCAGCCTTACATTTCCAGCACAATCTAGAAGAGCGTTTTAGAAAAGGCCCAAGCAAAGACGCTGGCAGACTTATTATGACGTATACAGTAAATTAGATTAAAATATATATGGGTTGATTTATTTTACAATATTATCGCACTACGCGAAAAGCCCGTGTGACGTAAGACAACATTGGATTTTAATATTTTATTATGTTTCGTAGTTCCCAGTACTAATTGTATATGAATTGTATTATTCATTAAAAGCAATACGCTTTATAAAGTCACTTCCTGTTCGGTTACAAGCGTAAAGTTACAGTGGTGTTGGTAACATTGTGATAATGGAGTTTCGGGTCTTGCAGCCTGAAGGTAAACCAATCAAGCTTGCTTAACTAGAATATGAATAAAATAGTTTAACAAGGTGTTCCTGTCAAATGGTTCGAAATGATCCAAAATGTGTCTAATTGTTTATCTCGCAAGTTCTGGATCTCTTGATCAATAATTCTTCACAAAAATGATTTCACAAAACCACTGATTTAAACAAAGCGGTATGCTAGTTTGTAATACCACTTGGGAGTACGATATTTCCAGAAAAATTGGATAAAATTAAATGTTGCGAGAGCTCTCTCACTTGTGATGTTATTCTTTACGGAATTGAACTTCAGATGATTTTAACTAGTTTAAGATACCTTAACGGACGTGTTAAACAAGTGACACGTCGCCATAATTTAAAACTTTCGTTCCTGCACCCGGCCAATGTATTCCTGTATTTGTGACCTGGCCATTGGTATTTTTCACTGTACCAAACAAGCTAACATTGCCCCCAGGGCAATTAAAAGGATTACTAGCCTTGAATCGCCAAAAAGAGCCACAGTTATTCGTATCATTAGCGACCCATACAAATGGAGAAAGTCCTAGTACTGCGCCATTTAAACCGAGGGAATCAACTCCAGCAACCGGTCTTGATTCCGAAAACGTCACATTACTCAGTGTACCATTCGGATCAATGTAAGGATTAGCATAGTAGCCAAAATACGATTGGTAGTTTGTGTCTTGGAAGTAAAACTGTAGTTGAGTGTAAACATGGAGTTGCACCAAGCGGTTGACATCCGGAAATGCCATCATGTAGTTCAAAAGTACAGTACGAGTGGAAACGTCCACCGTCCTTTTCATGATGTAAGTCACATAGTCGTAGCAATAAGCGAAGACCGGCTTCGTTGTAGGTCCACCAGGCCAGATGGTACAATTGTACGCTTCTGCGAGATATTTTAGTAAAATAATTTATCTATACGGTACGCTTGTTATTAAGGATATATTACTACAATATTAAGTATTTTGAGAAGTACAAAGTAGTGATATACCTGTCTTAGAATACCGGGTCATGCAATCGTTACAGGATTGGACACAGTCCAAGCAATTAGGCCAGGTACCGGCACATCCTGGCCTGAGCGTTTCGCAGAGTCCAGTTACTGGTATGTTAGCATATTTCTGGGCAAAACATGACCTCAGCGTGCCGGGTTTGACCTTGTCGTAAATTATGCCCCCAGCAATCATTTGGAGGTAGAGGTTGCCTAAAGCATTACTGCAGAGATTGTCAGCTAGTAATTCGCAAATCTGCAACGATCCGCTCGGGTACAGATTAAAAGCGGTGCAGGTACTCAGTGTAAGACATATTGTACCACAAGTAATACGACTTGTACGTCCTGGAAGTATCGTGTGATAGAAGGACGTGTTTAGCCAGTTCGTCAAATATGTATGAAACGAACCTGAGATGAAATGCTGGGCCAGGATAGTTGTAGAATTTGAAGAGTGTAATTTGAAATTAACGTAATCCTGGCTAGTAACAAACATCGCATGACGCAGTGCCCCTGAAGTAATGTTTACATTAATTTTGATTGCCTTTAAACACGGATAACTTAAAACTGTTGTCCTACCCGTAGTTCGAGGCTTAATTGCAGTAGAAAGGAAGATAAGTAGCAAGTAGCCCCAGGACATGTTGTATGTATCTTCGATTTTCGTTCTTAATTGTAGGCCCAGGTGGCCTTACCGGACTTCGTTAAAGTAGTTAGTATTAATTTCATTGTTAGTCGTAATTAACATCGTTGGTATTAACTAGGATTTGATTTGTCTTAGACAAGACTCTGGAAGTAAACAGATACTAACTTTTGTGTGTAATTTGGAATTCTATTTACCACTGAAATAAATTAGAATATCGAACTCCGATGTCAACTACTCAAAAATTCCAATTTCAACTATGTTGTGTTGGGACAACAATGTAGTTTAACGAAACTTATGATAACCCATTCTGGGACTAGACTAACTTGTACATTATTTACAATGGTGACCTCTTTTATACGTACAACCTTTCAAAGATTATACAAGGGAATTTGCTAAAGAAAGGAGAAAGAGTAAGTGAAGGGTCTAACTAATGAAAGTGACAAGGGCAAAGGGATTAGCAAATAAAAAATGAAAGTACAAACATATCAAACTACTCAAAAATAATTCTAACTTTCGGGTCAGAACTCGACCTGCAGTCATGAATATTTCTAGCTCCTGTCGCAATGTTATCGTATAAAATAATTAAAGTGAAATGATTGAAGCGAAAAAAGTTGTGTAATTATTAGACCATTACTTACCAGTACACTGTAGCGGAGTTTCAATGACAATATTTCTTAATTGAAATCTAGTTTTGTCAACAACATACTTGTCAACAGCCCTTCGGTCAAAACTGGTGTAACGAAGTCAGAGTTCTATTGTAACTTATTTCATGGAAATCAAAAAGCGATTTACGAAAGGATGAATTGAAAGATTGACCTTTGGATGTGACCTTACTTTGTGCATAGACGACAGTGCACTGTCGACACCTAAGTAATGTTTAGTCCTGGCGTAGAGCTACCTGATCAAGAAAAATCAGGTATCGAGAACGAGAAGGTTTTATTGTTGGATATATTTCCACATCACCGATAATAATGACCTGACCTTGTTGTTTTCGAGTGGACCTCTTGTCGAGTTCCACAAGAAAGAATCTTCTCACGAATAAGTCGGTGGTTGTATCTCCATAAAAAAGACATGGTGGTCATAAATGTAGTTTCGATCTTAAGTGATCGTAAATCTATGTCTGCTTTCTGTTAAAGCAGACTTTTCGTATGCATCGTGACGCTATGTGTGATAAATAAAAAAAAGCGACATGCACGTATTTTGGGCGGTTTTTATCATTCAGAAGACAGGACGGTGAGGCCACCTGGAGGAAGACGCAAAAAGTTGTTTTCTTTACATCGGTGTTACTTTAAGTTTTACACACTATTTATGCCGTCTCTACATAAGTATTTTTTTTCAAACATATTTGAGACCTTTTGTTTTACGTCTTGTGTTTTGAAATGTAGGTAAACAATTTCAGTGTGAAATTTTATATTAGACCTCGTTGTTGACAAAATCAAGCAGTGTCAGCTCTCATGATTTGTAGCTATTTCTGCTACGATTTACATGGATTCAGTAAGATAAACGCAGAAACGTAGGAAAATTTATTCTGTAATCTAAATATTCACAAACGAAGTCAGAAAAGGACAAAATGGCGGGTCTAAAGCCGAAGTAGAGCAGCTGCCAATTGGTGAGGGTATTATCCAATAGATGGCGTTTATGAGCACGAAAAGATAATTAATAACATTTGATGCATCACTGTCGACTTGCAGTATTCAAACAATTTCAATGTTTGACAAAACTAACATTATCTCACCCCCATATATTGTATTTAACATGACTTCTTAATGTGTTATATGTTAACGATTTAAGTACAGTGGAACCCGCTTATAACGATGGGCTCGGGACCGGACAGTCTGTATCGGTATAAGCGGAGTATCGTTATATCAGAACTTGCCTATACAAGGATATTCAGATATTCAGGATATTTTCTTTGTCTTTTTTAATTTTTGAAATAACTGATTGTGTCACACCGAACTGCTTCGCGATTGAATCTTGTATTTGATTGTTTTGAAGTAAATTTAAAACTTCCACGCGTTGGGCAAGTGTCAGCGTTTTTCTCTTGTGATCCATCTTTGCTTAACAACTGTCGGCACTGAACTGAAAATTGCCAACGAGAGAAGTCAAAGGTGAACGGTGGTGAAAGCTAGTTACGTCCTGTTTTAAAAACCTGTTCCACAGTCATTCTTTCCAGGAAATTACTGACGCCCCTTTTAGGTCTTAAGTAATTAGTGTCGTCGGGTATGTCAAAGGGCATCGTTATATCCGGATTAACTAACCATTGCCAAATACCCCATGGGGCTTCAAAATTATATCGCTAAATGCGAATAATCGTTATAAGCGATATCGTTAAAAGCGAATATCGTTTTCATTGGGTTAAATGGGACTAAAATTGGACCGTAAGTTTTGTATCGTTATAGGCGGGTTATCGTTATATGCGATATCGTTATAAGTGCGTTCCACTGTACCTCGGAACTATGAACGTGGCAAAAACTGTCAGTAACGTGTCACAATAGATATGAAGATAATTTCACAGAAGTGTAGGTTATGAAGAGATTGAAAATTAAAGGTAAAGAGCAAAACCACTAAACTAATTCGTGAGTGCTACATCGCCGTAGTTGAAAACTTTCCACTGGCACCTGGCCAATGTATTCCGGTATCAGTAACTTTTCCCGCGGTGCGTTTGACAGCACCAAATATGGCAATACCGCCTCGGGGACAGTTGAGCGCGTTCGTATTGTTGAAAAGCCAAAAAGACCCACAATTGTTAGTCGCATCATTCGCTACGAAGACGAAGGGAGAAGGAGGCAGTATTCCTCCCTTCAGTCCTATGGGGTTGACATCGTCGTACGGAGACGAAGATGAGAAACTCAAATTACTTTGTGTTCCATTAGTATCAATGTAAGGGTTTAAGTATTTGGCGTTGAATGAAGAATTCGTGCAGATTTCTTGTACGTAGAATTGAATCATCCGGTATGCTTTCAGTGCTGTCATGCGGTTCATGTCAGTAAACGCCATCTGGTAACCCGTAACAGTACTTATAACCACATCCACACCATTTTTCATAAGTATCAATATTCCGTTGTAACATTGTGCCAATACCAGCTCCGTTTGAACTCCTCCGGGTCGTATCGTACAATTGAAATTGTCTGTAAATAATTTGGAGATTAAATGTCTCTGTTAGAAGCATTTGGAGAATATTTGGAGAATGCTTCAATATTCCTTCAGGCATATTCAGTCAGTGATAAGCTTGTTGGATTTTTTATCTGATTCTGCTTGTTCATTTTTTACTTTGTATTTTAATAGTGGAAGGTAAGGGTGATACAGATACATTGAAATATCGTGACACTTTCTATATTTTTTACAAGCCTCGGTAGTACAATAGGCAAATAAGTACAGCAGGCAAATAGTGGGATAAATCTCAATACTCTATGTTGGTTAAGTCAAGATGGGCCATCTATCGGGTACATTAACCCACAGGAATGGCTTTGAATAGGTTAAAGCGTTTTCATATAGGTGGCGTTTGCGTAATTTCAGAAGTAATGTCTATCGAAACTGTGTAATTTTTGTCACTTCACACGCCAGTGCCTAAATTTATCTCGTAGTTTTGTTTGATAATCAATCGCCCCAAAATGCCAACATTTCTATTTTTACTAAACTAGACTCAGATCGAAAGTCTTATAGGGCTTTTACCAAATTGTGCCCCTCACGGAAAGAGTTGGCGAAATCCGCCATTTTGGATCCATTTCAGTTGAGGTAAACAAAACAATAACAAACAGTTTTCCGTGAATATTGGTTTTGCTCACAGCTTTTACAACTAACTCAGGTAAAAACGAAAACAAAAAGACAGTTGTTAGATAATCCTGACCTACCTTAGATTTAATAAAATCTGAAAAATGACCAACTGTTGTGTTCCTTTATGTACAGAACACTAAGGACGATCAAACAAATGAAAGCAAGGGCCTAAAGTAACATTTAATCGATTACCAAAGGAGCCAAAGTAACAGGCGAGATTTTTTTCGTGTATAAAGAAGAACTTTGAACACCTTTTAGGGTAACTGAACATAATTTACTATTATTTACGTCTGAAAATGTGGACCCAAAATGGTGGAATTTAATTCCTGTGAATCTCGCTAGATGTCGCTAGTGAATTTGGTAAAAAGCCCCGTACGGGCTTTGTCAAATGATAAATCAAGGTTGGTTCATGGAGAAGGTAGTCAGTGGAATTAACTACTTTATAAGTACTACATCCCCATACTCAAAAACCATTCCACTTCCTCCTGGAAAATGTATTCCGGTATCGGTAATTTGTCCCGATACACTTTTCACAGTACCGAATATGCCAATACCGCCCCCAGGGCAGTTTAGGGCGTTTGTGCTCTTAAGAAGCCAGAAAAACCCGCAGTTGTTAGCAGTATCGTTACCGACCCAGACGAAAGGAGCTGGAGCCAGTACTCCTCCGCTTAACCCTAGAAGGTCGACGTTATTGATGGGCGAGGAAGATACGAAACGCAAACCGCTGAGTGTCCCATTAACGTCGATATTAGGGTTGCTGTATTGGGCGTATAATGTGTTGCCCGTACCGGTTTCTCTAACATAAAACTGAACCAAAGAATACGCCTTCAGTGCGACCACGCGACTCATATCTGCTAAGGACATCATATAACGCGTTACGCCACCTATGGGCAAGTCGATTGAACTTTTCATTAGGACCAGTATGTCGTCAAAGCACCTCGCGAACACTGGCTGTGTTGAAGCCCCTCCAGGCCATATCGTACAGTTGAATTTTCCTGTATATCAGTTTCAAATTAGCTTAAAAGCTGTGTAGTAAATTTCATAATTACATAATACGTTTTTTATATTACATAGTAATTTTTTATTATATTACATAGTATTTTTTATTATATTACATAATATATTTTTATTATATTACATAGTATACTTTCTATTATATTACATAGTATAATTTCTATTATATTACATAGTATATTTTTACGTTGTACTTTAAAGCTTAGTTTTGTTCAGACTAGTCTCGGACCATTGCTTTTCGTAATGTTGGAAGATCTTGCGGTCATCACACATTTTTAATAAAAATTGGCCAGGTGTAATTATTGAAACTGTACTTACCTGAATACTTGTAGCGTTGAAAACAGTCGATACAAGTTTGGACGCAGTTAGAGCAATTAGGCCAAGTACCGGTACAGCCTGATTTTAGTATTTCGCAAAGATTTGCTACTGGAATGGTAGAAAAGGCCTTTTCGAAACAGGACTGGTTCACTCCTGGTTTCGGTTTGTCATAAATTAAGCTTCCGTTATTAGATTGGAGGCACAATTCTCCCGTGGAAAGGCAGAAATTGTCAGCCAACAATTGGCAAGTATGGAACGATCCGTTTGGGAAGAAATTGAAAGCCACGCATTTGGAATTTCTGAAACATTCTTCAGCACAGGTTACGCGATCCGACAGTACTGAGCCTAGGATTCCGTGTGAAGCAGATTTTGAGTTCATTTGAGAATTATTTGTAAGAGGTAGGAAACAAACCTGCGAAAAGTAAGGATGTAAGAACAACTGAAGGATCTTCAGGTACCAATTTGTAGTTAGCGTAACTTTTGCTTGTAGCGAACGCGCCTTGGAGTCTCATTCCTGCGGAAGACGTATTTTCAAAAAATTCCATTAGCATTACTTCTGTAGTGTAACTCAGCTTTAACTCATCTTGCTGAATGTGACTTAAATTAATTTGAATGTAATTGAGCTTGAATTGAACCCGGTTTCAAATTCAGTGTAAAATTGACTTTAATTTTGCATTGCTTGGTACAGATTTTTAAGAGAATACTGTATAATACATTTAAAAGTTAACTTGAATATTTTCTAAACTTCTCCAGAATTTCTACGGGAATTTCACTCATGAGCAATTCTGTTCTAAATGTGTCGTATTCCGGAACACCGTTAAGTCTTTCCTTGTCTTAATTTTTATTTTAATTTACTTTGTTCATTGAGTGCAACATTAGAAACCTACGCGAATCTGAATTAACTTTAAAATCTTAAATTCTAAGCTTTCTAACTTTCTTTCGAAAAGACTTGATTTTTTTAAAAAAAGAGCTTTTCAATTTTTTTAAGAAAAAGCACTTGGAGCTTTTTTTAAACGATTTGTGTTTTCACTCAGCTTGACCATCGATTATTGAATTTCTACGCCTTACTAAACATTCTGCTGACAGTTGTCACAAGTATGAGTACCAAATATTTTGGTTGGGGAGGCAAGGGTGGCTCTAACCCCTTTTGGGTACGGCCTTGGTCACACGATTAAAATATGAAACAAAAAGATTTGCTGTTCCGAAATACGAAACATTGGGAAATATGAAATTACAGTATATTGTACTTGTTTGAATTCTTACCGAAACTATAAGGTATAATTGCCATCAGATAAAGGACACAGCACATTATGTTACCAATAACAAACATATTTACACTCAACGAATGCTGTCTGAGGCAATTTTAGCAGTAAAGTCCCGAAACTTTCTCCGTTGTGCAGTACATGAACTTTTTTTTTACTCTGTAGCGAAGGTATGCAATCTGGCTTTCCCCGCAAAGACTATTGTTGAAAAATGTAATTCACACGTATGCAAGCAAATGGCTCAGTTTCACGGATTTCTGAGCGATCTCTTATAACTAATCATTTAGTATACCAAAATTGAGTATTTAGTGTGTTTTTCTCCCGAGTACCTTACTTGCCTACGGAAGGAGGCGTATTGAATGACTGCGGATTACTGACATGGGGAAGCACCTTTTGCTGTTTTCTCCAGTAGAATTGCCCTAAAGGTATTGCTACGATTTTCTAAGGTATTGCTAAGATATTTTCCCCAGTTCAGGAGTCGTCACATATAGCCTACTTGAGTAGGTAATGAGGTTTGGCCTGGAATTGTATTTCCCGTTGTTGAACTGACCAAATGATGGAAGCAATTTCCTCCTGGTTTATTTTTCGGGCCGAAGGTCTCATAGTCATAAAGCGTTCGGCTTCCATTAAGGACCAATTGTACGCGTCACAACACTTCTATACTCTATTTCGGTGCATAGTATGATATTCATTCTTGTGCCTGACGTTGATGAGTGCGAACAAGTATCGTATCCAAGTACATGTGCTTCCTTTTCCCCGTTAATGGAAGAAATATTGGTCTAGTATATCGCACCAAAGTAATTTTCAAGAAAACTTACATCTTTAAGCCCCCCCACAAAAAAATGCATAAAATAGTTCTTTATTGTTTTCTTCAAAACTTGTCGAAAAATGTATTTCAAATTCGTACAACACTTGCAAAAAAACTGGGTTTGTTAGTTTACTGGCCACTGGTTGTCGGAAATAGTCCAACTCACTGAACTGAATTACGTACGAACGAACAGTGGTTCGTAGGGTGTCAAATGACTCCTGTGCGGTGTCTGCCGAATTCTCGTAATTTCACGGTTTTATTTTTATGTTGTGGCGGAACTGTGCCCTTTGTGTGTGATAATGGCGCAACCAGGGGTTATCCCTTCGCCATGTGCGGCCCTTCAGACAAAGGCGCTATTTGCAAGGACAGTATCTTACAATCGTGCAAGCTATCGCTCACAGACCTTTTTGAATACAAAGCTCATCATTACTAGGCAAATTTTTGGGAAGCTGAAACTTGAGCGAGTTTGAATGACGCACATAGCTGATAAAAAATACTGATGCAATTGTTCCGTTCTAGCTATGCAATTTATTAGTCTAACCAACTGTGCATTTTTTTTAGATTGGTTCTGTTTGTAACCCGCAAATTAATTCCGAAACAGGAATAACTTTTCGTGGATAATATTCACTGTACATATTTGAATGCCATAGATGTAATTATAATTGAAAACAAAGTTATTATAAATAATATTACATGTGAATAATAATATGGAAACGATAGATATGATTTAGTGATATAAGTAATTTTCAGTCTGGTGATGAGGGCGTCACTGGAAATATTACCCAGCGTAAAAACTTAATTTTTTTAGAAGCGTTGATTAACAACTTAGATGGATTACCGAGAAGCTGATTTTGTCGACGACAATGGTATCAACAGCTGAAGCACAACTTTCTTTTAAGAGAAGTGTGTTTTGATCTATTTATTTAAGGATTAAGCCTTTATTTACGAATATTATGACGGTGCTTTGAAAGGCCTAGTGCAAGCGCAGCATTTCTTGAGGGAAAATAAAATACTAGAGTTCTTGGAAAATTTTACACTTTCTAGGAAAAAAGTAGAATTTCTAAGAAATTTTAGAATATCTAGGACATTTTTATAATTTCTAGGAAAATGGTAGAATTGCTAGGAAAACGGTAGAATTTAAGGGAAATGGTAGAACTGCTAGGAAAATTATGAAATTCCTAGGAAAATGTTGGAATTTCTAGGAAAATGTTAGAATTTCTTGGAAAATGTTAGAATGTCTTCAAAATTACTCATTTATAGCGTTTTACTGATGCATCTCAAAGAAATTTTTAGGGTTTCTATAAAAATAACGCAATTTTCTAGAAAAGGGTAAAATTTCTAGGAAAATATAGGATTTATGTGAAAATATTGTGATTTTCAAGAGTTTTCCTTCGAAAACGTGAAAAATGAAAATATTGGATTTGTCAACTATACGACTTGTCAACTACCACAAATCCAGACTTGTTGACAATGTTAAAGTTCTATTGTACTCCTGAGACTGCATTTTGCCAAATGTGACAACAGATAAAGGGTAAGAAGAGAGACGCTTGTTAATATTCTTATCTTTCCGGACTATATTTGAAGCACAAAGTAAGACGCAAAAACGTATCCATGGCGACATTGATACGGTCGTGCAATTCGGTAGAACCCTAACTCGGGGGGGAAGGGGGGAACGTGTATAAATTACTCGTGTTCCGTTCACTGCCTTAACAGACTGTTCTGCATCACCAGTGAGTGGTCCGAACGTCCTGCCAAACAAAAACTTCGCTTAAATTCTTAATTACCTGCTAATTCAAGTCCTCATTCTTGCATGTAAGAATAAGAACCATTATGTCTGGAACCAGAGTACGTGAAAACTTCCACGAAGAGGTTGAAGCTGCCATTAACAAGCAAATCAACGCTGAACTGCATGCTAGCTACGTTTACTTGGCTTTGGTAAAACCTCCATTAAAATTTTATGATTCATCTTTTGAAATTCTTTTGTCTTGTTTGCATTGATCGTGCAATTAAAAATATGCACACTTGATTTGTCCTTATGTCTACTACTGGTTAACTTATATCTTCTTTTCTTTATTATTTTTATTTATTATAAATTCTTTTTCTTTATTACAATTTTTTTATAACAAATTCTTTTTCTTTTTTGCAAATTCTTTTCTTTATTACAAATTATTTTTCTTTATTTTGTCTAGTATTTTTCTTTGATATACAATATTATATTATTTTCATTTATTCTTTTTTTCGAGAACAGACGTAGGCCTTCGCCTATTGCCGTTTCTTATATTAATCGTTCTCCATGCTTACAGATTGTTTATTATTTATTCTTTTAGCTATTTGTATTGTTAATTAATTTGTTACTTCGTTAAAGGGAATTTATTTATTTACTTAAAAATGTTCGCATTCTTAGGCTGCTCATTTTGACAGGGACGACGTCGAACTGAAGGGATTGAAGAAATTTTGCTTGGACTCGTCTCATGAAGAACGGGAACATGCTGAAAAGCTTGTCAAGTACCTGAACCTCCGTGGAGGGCGCGTCGTACTTCAACCGATTGAGCGCCCGGTGAAACACGAATGGGATTCTGGGTTGGAAGCCATGGAACACATCTTGGATTTGGAGAAAAAGGTCAACCAAAATCTGTTGGACATTCATACGCTGGCTTCCATGCGGAAAGATCCTCATCTGACCAACTTCTTGGAAGAAGACATGCTGAAAGAGCAAGCTGAATCCATTCGCAAGGTAGCTGGTCACGTTACTAACCTCAAGCGTGTGGGAGAAGGCCTGGGTGTCTTCGTCTTCGACAACAAACTCGAGTAAACCTCGCCCACACGAACGCCGGTTCATGGAATTGTATTTCTTGAACTGCAGCGTCGTTTTCTTCAGATTTGTACGTGTTTAACCTCCTAGCCATAACTGCTAAGGGTTCGTCCACAAATGGCGCCACCCAAAAATCGCGAATTTTCTACCCACCCACCCCCTCGGTCACCTACTGTCACCTTTGCCGTCACCCCACCCTCTAAAATGGCGCCATCACCTGGTTGACCCCTCTCACAAATTAAAAAAGGGAAAATAACACTAAAATAGGAAATCTTGTGTATTACACAAGATTTTCTAATTATTTTTTTATTATTTAATATTTTACGTAATACGAAAGATTGATTTGCACAGAATCACCGGTTAAGTTTAGAGTTATAGGATGGCGTAACTTTCTTGCCAACCCCCTCCCACCCTCTCGCCATCTCGCGTCATCTTTTACTGAACCCACCCACCCTCTCCTCGGGTGGCGCCATTTGTGGACGGCCCCTAACAGCTTGTCACGGCTTCTGTGAAATCTTACCAACATAATACAACAGCAAAATGATTTTTTTTAAAACAATACATTACGACTTAACTTGTAACTTAACATTACAATTCTTCCATCTATTGAGTTGGTTCCAAATTACGCCACCTAGAATTGAAAAGTGTTAAATCCGCCATGATACTACTAACACTAACCACTTGTTCTTTAAGTTACGTTATTGTTTCGTTTTCTTTTACTTGATGAAACCTCAAAATCTCAGTAATGCCATACTTTAATTAAAAAATGCAGCGCAAATCTCATTACAGAAAGTACTAAAGAAACGTGTCAAGAAAAATTTCCACAAGAGACATTTCAAAAGCGTTCGGAAGTTCTTTGCTAGATGTCGGTAGTGAATCTTTGGAACCGCTCTATTGCAGCTTTGCTGCATGAAATAACTTTCTAAATAAACTAACCTAGCAAGCCAAATGCACCTTACACAAATGCGTACCAAAATTTTATAACTTGGGATGCCAATTGAACTTAGGGCGCTCAAAGTTTCCATTTTGAATTTTGATGGGATAGTGGCCTATGGGCGCCATTTTGAAATTTCACGAGGTACGCTAGTGACTAACGTCTTGGAAGACGCTATATTGCAAGTTTGACGGGATAGTGATAGTGAACTAGGGGCGTCGTATCTGTAAATACGTAAGCCTACCATTAAAATACGCGATCTTGTGTAACGATCTACTTATATACGCAATCCTTTTCAACGTAACTTTTCGCTGAATTTGCAGATGGTAAAGCTATAGAGTCTTTACCAAATTCGCCATTTATCGGCGTGTATGGGCGAAATCAACCATTTTGCGTACGTTTGCTGCCAGTCCCTCAAAGTAAACAAACAACATAAGGCGAATTTTATTGTGTACTGAACGGGACAACGGGGTTCCCGTTCTGGATGAACCTTCGTTTTATTGTGTACCGAGTCGAGCTGGATATGCATTTTCTCGTGTACGGCTTAACCAGATGGCTTCCCGTCCTTGGTTTTAGTTCTACTCTGCCCAAGAGCACAGTAGTACTAGGGAGAGAGAAAGTAAGACCGCCCACTGCCTTTTGTTTGTAAACAAACTTGCTATGTCATTAATTTGCATTTCGGGCTTTGCGTTTAATTTTTGTATAACAGTAGACTTAATTGTGTTTTAATTTCTTCTTAGGTTTGTTGTATCCTGAATTGTTTGTGTATAAAAAAATTGTGTTTTACAATATTAATGTAGCTCTGTTCAGGATGTTTGCTTTGTACTGTGGTCAAATACAATGTTTCCTAAATTATTGAATGGGTTTTAATTGGTTCTTCGGTTTCTAGGCTGTAAAGTAGTTGATTTTGCTTAAAAGATCCAGCAGTATTTTCGGCAAGTCAAAATATAATGCCAGCATTTTAAATTGTGAAAAAATACATAGATGAGACCATCTCAGGTCTTGTATGTGAAGAATAAATTAAGGTAAGGAATTTAAAAAGGAACATATAGAGGAAGAACAGTAATTATATACAATTTATTATGTGACATTTGAGTTTTAAAATAAATTAGTTTTAATTTGTCCCGCGCTATGTTGTTCCAATTCCTTGTAAAATGAGAAATAAAGAGAAAGCGAAACAGCATTGTAATTTTTCAAACGTTTTGCAATCTATCATTTCTTGTCTTAACAGCTTAAGCCTGTCATTTCGTCTGGTAGTTTGAAAATCATAGAGAGAACGGCTATTTTATTGTAAACGGTAGGTACTGCTAAGGAGTTGTACTCCTAGTTCTACTTTTGGTCATTTTGTCGTCAACTGGGAAATCCGTAATGCGAAACGGTTGAACGGGACAGTTCACAATAAAATTCGCCTATAACAACAACAACTTGAAGCAGTGGCGTAACCAGGTTTTTTTTTTGGTACGCACTTTCAGGATTTGGCGCCCCTAGTTCACTTCCTCCATAAGTAATTTAAACTTAAAACGCATGCTTATAAATGACTCAAACACCGACAACGAAGTACTTGAAAAGTTAGTTTAATATCACTGGGTTAACAATCACAGGCAGAAATCAATGTGTGATACATGAC